>CM060595.1:978063-1000563 GCA_030578255.1 Tiaroga cobitis
AGAGGATCGGGACACCCTACGGTCTTGCACCCCTTAGCGAGAACGCGCATTGAGGGGCACAAGGGCGCAAGTGCGGATATTGGGACAGGGCCATAGACATATACTGCCAGTCTCTGTTCAGGATCGATTGGTTCACGGAAATTGGTGGTCTTCTTTTTAATATGTGGCTCCAGAAGTGCTTGCAAAGCATCAAACTGTTCCACACTGACATTCTGAAGTAAATTTTGAATCGCTCTGGATAATTTCGCAACTCCTTGATGAGCTCCTTCCTCTCGGCGCAATTTCAGGATTGGATGGACCCAATATTTTCTCTTTCTCTTTTTTGAGGGCAACAAAATCATCCTCACTGCTTGACGAATCCATTTTGTATTTTTTTTGCGTTTTTCCCCGCAAAGGTTTAATAAATACGCATCGGACTCAGTGTGCAAGGTGTCTGTGCGTGACGAATTTTTAGGCTGACGAACACGAAAAAACGCATACGGAAATTTCGGACTCAGTGTGCAATGGCCTTAATGCTGGTCTTGCTCGAGCTGTGATGTTATTGTATGTTGAATGACACATATTTACATGTATTTGTGTCAGTTTATTGTTTAAAATGGTCCTTACGTGTGTGTGTGTGTGTGTATATCCTGGATGTTTAACGATGTCACGCTTGACCTTTCACCCTGATCGCGTAATGTGTGTCGCATCACAGCTCGAGCAAGACCAGCATTAGTGGTTAAAAGTATATAAATGTGTATTGTGTTATAAATGTCCGCTGGTTTGTCTAGATCAGACTCTTATTCCTCGGCTGGATCGTGTCGAGACTTTGAAGCTGCACTGAAACTCACATCTGGACCTTCGACCCGTTGGACCCCATTCCATCCTTTAATGTCTGTCCAAGCAAATATATTTGGAGGGGTTTTTTTTTTGTACAGAAAACAAGACAAAGACAAAAGATACTTTTATTTGAGAAGAAATATTTACATTAAGTTGTTTTCAAAATTTTTTTAATACATTTTATTTGTTTAAAACAAGACAAAATATCTGCCAATGGAGAAGGTACAAAAACATACATGTATATATATATATATATATTCTTGTTTTAAGCATAAACTCACTCACTCTTAAGTCATTTTGCTTTTCAATTAAATATAATTTGAGATTATTTGTACAGAAAACAAGACAATTTTTTTGATAAGCTAAATTTGAAGATTCTATAAATTTTTCATTTGCTTTTAATTTGAGTTAAAGTCCCCCTGTAGTCAAAAAATGTATCCCTTAAAACTCATCTCTGATCACCAAAACGATATATTAAAAAGTTTTTTCTTTAAAAATGCTTTAAAATATCTTGAATGTAACTCGACACCCTCGCCTCATTTAGTATGCGCGTTTCTATGAATATGCAAATGAGCCCCGCCTCCGCAAGAGTGTTATTGTGTTATGATCACTGATCTATATAAAGACATTAAAGCTGCAGTCCGTATCTTTTTTGAGGTTAAAAATTATCCAAAATACATATTTGAGAAAATAAATAACCAGCCAGTGTTCAACACTCTCTGCTTGCCGTAGCTCGATTCACAACGGTAAGCTTGTAATAATGTTTTTAATTCCAGTGGTACTGGTGGATTTCCGCTGGAGATTCGAGCATGTCTTTGCGTCATTACGTCACATCTGCACACACACACATCTGTACACACACACATCTGTACACACACACATCTGTACACACACACACATCTGTACACACACATCTGCACACACACACATCTGTACACACACATCTGCACACACACACATCTGCACACACACACATCTGTACACACACACACACATCTGTACACATAAAGAAGAGTCTCGGCTAGTATCCACAAGTTTCCTACGTCCCATGAGGCATTGCGTCAAAAGTGGGCGTGACTTCCGGTTCGAAGTAAACAAGCAGGAGTTGACACTCATTCATTCATTAGTTGACCGTCATTCAAGATTTAGCGATCCAAACTTAATGATGTGGGAACACAACCTCAACGAAATTAAAAGGGGTGATATAACAGTACCTTTACCATCCGCGGTAGATGGTTGGGAGGATGACGTGAAGAAGTGGCCTCGTATCACGTATGGTAACATTTTTAGCTAATTTGTAGATTCAGTAAGGTTAGCCTGTGCTGGTAAGGCGATGAGCAACCTGAAAAGCTCAGAGGCATATCAATATCTACACAGTGATAAAGTCGGTCGAGTGTTGTTTAAGGACGTCAGAAACGACCTTGCGTATCTAAAAGCTGACATTGAGCCGAGCCAGAGTTTGCACGTAACACATCATAAGGCTTGGGTGCTAGTTTCAGTGGCAGGTGAAGTACAGACAGCGGGTTGTTCATGTATTGCAGGGCCAGGAGACGCTCTTGTAGTCATGCAGCAGCACTTTTGTGGAAGGTCAGTAAAGTTAGGACAATTAAGGGCACAAAATGTATTATTGTATTGTGTATTATTGTATATTTTTTATTAATTAATAAATGTACTAAACTGAAATGTTTACTGTGTGTCATTCATGTTCTGTATCTGTTGCTTCACACACAGTAGCCTTGACTTAAAATATTTATTTTAATATTGTTGGATAATAAAAAATTGAATTCAATTTAGGTTGAGAATGCAGTCAGGCAGGGAAAGACAGGGATGGCATGCACTGATGTGCAAAGGAAGTGGAATTCAGGTGCGAAGAAGAAGTAGGAATGAGGAAGGTGAAGAACATTAATTTTAACCATCACAGGCCATACCACAAACAGGTGTTTTGGAGGTGTTTTTAAGTTTAAGTTCTTCCTCCATATTCTATTTGATTCGTCGTCTTTTGGGAGGTGATGGAAACTGTATAATCGTTCTCAGGAACACTCAGATTTAGTTTTAGGCTTATGTTCAAAACACTCACGTTTAAGCCACTGAATTAGTTTAGTGTGGTTATATGTACAACCAGGAACAACACATGTTGTCCCTGAGCTCTGTAACGACATCTCTCATTAATGTTTGCGACTTTAAATAGTAGAAAAATGTACTCGAAAAATACCAAACCTGTACGCTATGTAACACAAAATACCGTTGATTTACTACTTCCGCCACCTAACCGGAAGTTTCACCCACGTTCTATTTACAGTAGCGCCCCCCGGAAACAGGTGGATAAGCTATATTGCGTGTGAGGATGCTGGAGGTGGAGATTTATAGCCTTTTCTCACAGCACTTGATATAATTAAACTTATTAATTTGATGGCGGATCCAGAAAGGTTCAAACGACGATCACCAGCGACAGCAGACTCACCCGCTGTAACATGCAGAAGACTTCGGAGCGGCTACAGGAAAAAAGAGACTGACACCGGAGCCATGCGAAAACAAGGATACATATCGGAAGGACATTACATGTAGTCACGCAATGCTGACGTTGTTAACATTAACAATTTGAGAACAAAGTATAATTTGCACGGTTTTGTGTGATGACAAGCGATTTTTAGATTTAATCAGCGCGATTTACTGCAATGTCAGAACCAGAACAAAAGTGGATGTTACTTACTTGTTCAGACATTTTCCGGTGAAAATTATGTTGTTGGTCATACTTCCAAACAGAATAATCTGTGATTCTGAATGCCAGTGTCCACACAGTTTATGATCCACACCGGCGCGGTGACTGACAGCTGCACACACTCCTCAAACATGTGTTCATCCGCGCTGTGGCGTGTCGAGGGTGTTGAAGTACGACTCACGTAAAGTTGATAATTCCGCGAATAACTACAATGGCCGATTTCGAACAGAGATGGCGACAAAGAGGGAAAACTGCGGACTGCAGCTTTAATATGTTTACATATAATCATAATATAGATCAGTGGTTATGATTAGAAATCGGCCATCGTTGCTCATAGCCAATCATCTGAGTTGTAAGTGTCATGTGACTGGCTCACTCTGGAGCAGTCTTGTAGTGTAATTGCCACTATGTTTATGATAACTTATGATTTTTGTTGTGTTATTCGCGCAGATGAACGCCAAACCCCGCAGTTTTAGAGGAAAACCGCAGGGGCTCCGAGGCTCCGCCCACTGGGGCCGCTCACATGTGCCCAATGACGTCCAATCAGAACACGGCTGGTCTCTGGCGCGCACCCGACGCAACAGCGACGCTGCGTCTGAGATGTCGTGTGCGTGGTAGACTTACACTCATCTCGTTATTACTCTTCAGATCATCTGTACTTTTCCAGCCTCGAATAATAAAGTCCAGGAGGTTTGGAGTGACATGACGACAGAATGATCATTTTTGAGCGAACTGTCTCTTTAAATTGTGTAAAGGCTCGTTCATAATAACAATAAAGATATAGTTCTAAACAGCATTATAAATATAAAGGATTAGCAGAGTCCACACCAGAACTATAGTGATAACGATATCGCTGGAATCACTTTTAGATCGTTTTCCTTCCAGCTGATGAACCATAAGCGGCAGAATGATAAACAGCATAATCAGAACAACTTTATCATTATCTCTATAGTTATCGTTCTCTGTGTGAACGAGCCTTTAATATTACCATTCTCATATTCGCAAACTTTTATGTAATGACATAAATCTGCCATAATAAAAACAATGTCACAAACTGTTATCTGTTGCTGTATCGATGGATGATGATGATGATGATGATGATGCACATATTTTAAATACTAAACACCAAGTATTTTCATACCACTCTCAAAGGCGCTTCAATGTTTTATGTTTTAAAATTAATTCTTTACTGGCATAAATGTCCAGCATCATGTTTGTTTTATCTGTATTTTTCCCGCTCTCCGTCTAATGACGTGAGAGGAAAACGGACGGTTTCTGCAATTAAAATAGTTTATTTACGAGACAAAAATACTAAACATTAAGAAAACACACAAATACTGTCTGTGTCTGTGTAAACTCAAACATGTTTTACAATTTATAAACTTAGATTTAATATTTACACAATTGTTCATTATTATTAATTATATTATGTTTTCCTTATCTTTCCAGTTTTAGATTGTTTGTACATTTAATTTTACTTGGAAAAAGTTCTACATGTAATTCCGAGTTCTAGGAGACGTGATCGCGATCATTCCGACAGTCATCATACCAGTTACTCTTCATCTCTTAACTTCAAGTAAAAAAAAAATAAACATAGGTAGGCTATACTATCAAGAAAACAACAACCAAAACAATTGTTACATTAACGATTTGTAATTATTGTTCTGTTTATTCAGAAGTAGTAGGAGTGAATTAAGGGTGACGTGTACAGAGTTTATTTTCTCACCTAATCGGTAATAAAATAAAAACTGTTTTTGCTGAGCTCTAGCGGTGAGACCGCATCATCAAAATCCGATGCCCTTATTGGTGGGGCATCCTGTAGGTGGGCGGGGCATTACACAGGAAGTTGACCCTGAAATACTGTGAAATATACATGAACGGAGGAAAATGACATTAACTTTTGCTGATTTCATAATAAGGTCCTAAAATGGTCGTAGCTACTATATTGTACAACCTTTTGGTCGAAACACATGATGCACTACTGATACAAAATCAGTTGAAAGTGTGTTTAATATTATGTTCCTATTGTCCCATCCACCCACACAAAATTATGGTTATAACATGTTTATGGGTTAGGGTTAGGGTTGGGACAGTGCGTAAAGGCTTTGCTAATTCAGAAAATGATTAACCTCGCGACAGAGAACCGTGTTTGCTCTGTATGCTCTGATGGTTCCCGCCTCTGTGTGTGTGTGTGTGTGTGTGTGTGTAAGTCAAGTCAAGTCAAGTCATCTTCATTTATATAGCGCTTTTAACAATGGATTGTTTCAAAGCAGCTTTACAGAGATAAACATATAATTTAAGGTAACAGATTGTTTTGGCATTATAGCGGTTCTTGAATAATGTTATTTCCAGCTAAAGTTAACTTTGATTGATTCACCTCCGTCTAAATGATCAGACTTTTAAACGCGAACCTGTGATTAACGCTGACGGCGTTCACATGCTCATTCAGAATTGATTCTATAGTTATGTGCTTTTTAAAATATGTGCGCAGGTTTATAATTCATACAACCCAGCCTAAACAAACTACTTTTCTTGCCTATAAATTTTGATACAGAATTTTGTTTTATTTTATCACTTCGGGGTACGCGAGCCGGAATTCACAACGCTTTATCTGTAGAGTGGGAAAGGGATCCTCCATAGGGAGAGGATAGTGGACACTTCAGCACTGCATTGTCATCGGGTCCAGGCGGATCTCCTTCGTCAGATCTGGACACGGCCTGGATCCGGCAGGCTGCGGGAAAACCTCGGGATAAACAAAGACACTAATATTAGCGTAGATGCCATTCTTCTTATGATGTAGCGAGTACATCAAGATTGAAGGGAAGTGTTCCCAGTTCCGGCTGACCTAATCTATGCAGCCTAACATTGAATTTATAGAAGTCTATAGTGCGTTATGTGTATGCTAGGTCAAAGAGATGTGTTTTTAGTCTAGCTTTGAACTGACAGAGTGTGTCTGCTTCCCGGACAATGGTAGGAAGACTGTTCCAAAGTTTTGGTGCTAAATAGGAAAAGGATCTACCGCCGGCAGTCGATTTAGATATTCTAGGTATTATCAACTGACCGGAATTTTGAGATCGCAATGGACGTGAAGGACTATAATACGTTAAGAGCTCGCTCAAGTACTGCGGAGCTAAACCATTTAGTGCTTTGTAGGTAATCAACAATATTTTAAAATTTATACGATGTTTAATAGGGAGCCAATGCAGTGTTGACAGAACCGGGCTAATATGGTCATATTTCCTGGTTCTGGTAAGAACTCGAGCTGCGGCGTTTTGAACTAGCTGTAGTTTATTTATTAAGCGTGCAGGGCAACCACCCAGTAGAGCATTACAATAATCTAGCCTTGAGGTCATGAACGCATGGACTAATTGTTCCGCATTTCCCAATGAGAGCATATGGCGTATTTTAGATATATTTTTAAGATGGAAAAATGCAGTTTTACAGATACTAGACACGTGGCTTTCAAAAGAAAGGTTGGTATCAAAGAGCACACCCAGGTTCCTAACCGACGACGAAGACTTGACAGAGCAGCCATCAAGTGTTAGACAGTATTCTGGGTTATTACGTGTGGAAGTTTTTTGTCCAATAATTAGAATCTCTGTCTTTTCAGAATTTAGTAGTAGGAAATTACTAGTCATCCAATTTTTTATATCAGCTATGCATTCCGTTAATTTTGTGAATTGGTAAGTTTCGTTGGGTTTTGAAGAAATATACAGCTGAGTATCATCGGCATAACAGTGAAAGCTAACTCCATGTTTCCTAATGATATCTCCTAATGGTAGCATGTACAGAGTGAACAGCAGCGGTCCTAGTACTGAGCCTTGTGGTACGCCATACTGAACTTGTGATCGATAAGACATCTCTTCATTTACTGCTACAAACTGATAACGGTCAGATAAGTATGATTTAAACCATGCTAGTGCAATTCCACTAATGCCCACATAGTTTTCTAGTCTATTTAAAAGAATGTTGTGGTCAATTGTGTCAAATGCAGCACTAAGATCGAGTAACACTAATAGAGAGATACAACCACGATCGGATGATAAGAGCAAATCATTTGTGACTCTAATGAGAGCGGTCTCAGTGCTATGGTACGGTCTAAATCCGGACTGAAAATCCTCGCAGATATCATTTCTTTCTAGAAAGGAACACAGTTGTGAAGATACTGCTTTTTCTAATATCTTTGACAGAAAAGGCAGATTCGAGATCGGCCTGTAATTGACTAATTCTGTAGGATCAAGTTGTGTTTTTTTAACAAGCGGTTTTATCATAGCCAGTTTAAAGGTTTTTGGTACGTATCCTAGAGACAAAGATGAATTAATGATATTAAGAAGAGGATATATGACCTCTGGAAACATCTCTTTCAGTAGCTTAGTCGGTATAGGATCTAACATACAAGTTGTCGATTTAGATGAATTAACGAGTTTGCAGAATTCTTCCTCTCCTATAGCAACAAATGAATCAAATTTTTCCTCAGGGAGACTACAATGCACTTCCTGATGCGATACTGTGGTAGACGGTTGCATAGTTATAATTTCGTCCCTGATATTATCAATCTTATAAGTCGTCGCTTTAAGTCCTAATCAACCACAAACATATTCATGAACTAGCTAATTTGGATTTGGGGAATTTGGATTAAGATTTGGTTCAGTTTACCGAATTCCTTTTCTAAGAATTTTTGGTCCTGAAGAATTTTTTTAATTGTTTACTTGATTTTTAAATGTTTTCAGTGACTTTGGCCTTCGTTTACCTCAATTACACGTGTTGTAGCCTACTGCATGAATTATGGGTGTGGGTGTGTGATAAACAGAAAAAAACATGACTCTAAATAATGAACAGGAAAGGAGTGTGTGTGTGGGGTTGTGTGTGTGTGTGTGTGTGTGTGTGTGTGCGTGTGTGTGTGTGTGTGTGAGAGAGAGAGAGAGAGTAACACTAGAGGGCAGGAGAATCAGTGGAATCCTCTCATCTGTGAGCGGATAATATGAATGCGAATATGATCGTGTGTGTGTGTGTGTGTGCGTGTGTGCGTGTGTGTGTGTGTGTGTGTGTGTGTGTGTGTGTGTGTGTGTGTGTGTGTGTGTGTGTGTGTGTGTGTGAGAGAGAGTGTGATCCTTCTTCATGAATGGCTCTGGCTCAGCTCTCCAGCACTCTCGAGGTTAATGTCGCTCTTCTCGTCTGTCTAATGAAGTGTTTTCCTCTTCTTCTCACATCAAGAGCATCTGGAGATCATGGAGCTTCACTGACAGATGCGACAGCACTTCACTTCCTCATCTACATATGTACTCATTATATTAATTATAATAACTAGTACTAACCCTGAAACTAACCTTAACGCACGTGTTTACAATAGAGGGAATGCATTAACGTGACTCTCCCGCCGGACACGCCCCCCTCAGCCGGACTGAGTGGCAGAAGAGCTGCTGCGTGACTGGAGTTAATAGGGGAAACTGCGAAAACGCGAGTAAAACAAACTATTATCAGTTTAAACTAAAAGTTGGACTCGATATAGTGTTCCTTACAACTTATCAAAGATCCAGTGATCCGTGGATATTGAGATGCCGCCAGGAATCGCGTTTCCTGACATTTATATGAGCCTGATTTCGACGCCCGGGAAATAAATTAAGACAATTTGCCTGTAAACGTTTGATATAAATACAATAGAGATAGATCTAAATCCGAGTGATCACTTACATTAATGTTATACTGTATCTCATCATATCATCCAGCCCTAAAACTTGTATAGTTTTTTTGTCAGTGTTTATTTAAAAACATCCAATTATGCAGAATATAGTCTGTTCTGTAGCTTTTTGCAGTCTGTGAAAATATACAGTACCTCAGATTTCTGGTCAAATCTAGTTGTACAGTCAATCGCAAAGCTCTTTCCCGTTTTAGATGTGTTTTGTGTGTTTTTCACGGCATTCACGCTGAAAACAAATGCAGCCGCTCAGTCTTTTTGCCGCTTAGTGGGCGTGACCGCATTCACTCCGGCCGACGGTGACGTCATGCGCATACCCTCTACTACATATGTGGTTCAACACGATGATGACAGAATGTTCATTTTTGGGTGAACTGTCCCTTTAAATCACACTTACAAACGTCTGAATGCCTCGTGTAGCCTACTGTAAAAAAGACGCATTTGTCAACAGAAGTGCTAAAAGATGAAGACAGACATGTGTGATGTTGTTACTGTGGATACCGACTTTATACATCAGCAAACCTGACTCAAACATTGATCTGAGGATCTGAGGCTCGCTGTTCGGGAATCACAACAAGATGAACAAAGAGTGGCTCATGAAAGAGGCATTTATTTATAGTAAAAGTACAAATATGTACAGTAGCCTACAGAACAAATCAAAGGCAGCTGATCCCTCGAATATTGCCATTACAGTACTTTAGTTGGTATCCCAGAACATAATGATTCGAAACATTCATGCATGCTTGAAACAGATCCGGGTCACATTCATCATGTTCATATCGCACAGTCAGAAGATAACCATTCAATGCGCGCGAAATTACAACAACAACAACAACACATGTGTCTTGACTTTGGATGTTCTTCTTTTCTTTCACAATGCTGTAGTGTGGATGTTTTCAAAGTAAAACCAGAAAAAAAAAATGAATAAATAGACATTTAAAAAAAACTACAAAAAATGACTAAAGTTTGAACTAAAATGAAAATAAAAGCAGAAAATACAAAAATAAAAACTGAATTACACATTTATAGACTATATTGACATTTTAAAAACCTACTAAAAAAACAAGAAAATGACAAATTAACTAAAATTCCAAATGAAAATGAAAAATAAATCTCAAAATTAAAGAAATAATTAAAAAAACTTAATCATATTTTTAAAAAACTACTAAAATGAGAAAAAAACAAGAATGTAATGAAAATACAAGCAGAATACATCTAAACCTGAAATAAAAATTAATACAAACTATATACAGTATAGCCTATTAAAACTATTACAGTACTTTAATTGCTATTGCAGAAAATAATGATTCGAAACATTCATGCAGAGATCCGGATCACATTCATGTTCATATCGCACTGTTCGCACAGAAAATAATGCATGAGGAATTACAACAAAAACACGTTCTTTCACAATGCTGTGGATGTTTTTAACACAGACCAAAACTCAAGCCAGACAACAGGACAAAACACGTTCTCCTCCGTTCCGAGCAACTTCCCCCGAGACACTATCGCTTCTGCAGAATGAAGAATAAGAAGTGAAAATGAGAGTGAGATCAGCATCAGCCGATCCGATACACACACACACACACACACACACGCACACACACGGCCATTTAGCAGACGCTTTTATCCAAAGCAACTTACAACTGAGGACTAAACCGAGTCATCGTGAAGAGGCAAAAACAAGTGCTCAAAATAATAAAGTTCAGACATTGCTCAGATAGCATAAGCCAAGCGAGGATTTAAAGGAAAAGGAAAGAAAGTTTTTTTTTTACACACGCACACACACACACGCACACAGCAGAGCGCTGGCGATCGCAACGCCACAGTGAGGGTTCGAGTCAGGGAAAGCAAAAACTGATAAGAATGTAAATGTGTGCCTTGAAATGCAATGTAGGCTAAGTCGCTTTTAATGTGAACTTGAGTAGAACGACTTTATACATCCATTAAAAGTCACCAAAACTGATTCAACATTTGGATAAAATGCAAGTAAGATACAACTCCTTTAAAGTTGTGCATTTATGTTCGATTTGTGCTGCATTCACTCAAATATATTGTTTATATATTTACGGGAAATTTACAAAATATCTTCATGGAACATGATCTTTACTTAATATCTAGTGATTTTGGGCATAAAAGGAAAATGGATCATTTACCCGTGCGACTCGAGACTGCTTTTGTGGTCCAGGGTCACAGGTGCACAAGTGCGTCCCGCTATCGGGCCGAGGCCCAGCTGAAGGTCCCGATGGACAGCAGCGTCTGACAGGCGCTGGACGGGACCCACACCGTCTCCATCAGCCCGGAGTGCAGGAAGCCCAGAGCGAAGCCGCAGGACACGTCACTCAGGTGGTTCTGGCCCAGCAGGACCCGCGACAGGCCCGAGAGCCCGGCCCACAGCACCAGCAGGACCCGCAGCGGCACGGCCAGGTCCAGGTGCGACAGCAGGAACCGGGACACCAGCGCCGCTCGGCTCGCCTGACCCGCCGGGAACGAGTCGGGACTCGAGTGCCACGGGCCTCTACGCCGGACCAGCTTCTGCACGCCGGCCACGGTCAGCAGGTCCAGCAGCAGCGCTGCGAGAGACAGAACACACTCCATGTGACTGACAGCAGAAGGACTTCAAATTACAGTAAAAATGGAAAATGCAACAAAAAAAAATTCTGAAATAAAAATCTAACTATATAGACATTAAAAAACTAGGCCTACTCAAAATGACAAAAACACAACACAATATTACTACTAATAAAAAACTATAGACATTTCCAAACCTATTAAAAATGACAAAAACACACAAGAAAATTACAAAAATGTTAACAAAAACTCTAAATGAAAATAGAAATAGAAAAACAAAAACTAAATCTGAAATAAAAATGTAAAGAACTACTAAAAAGTATAAAAACATAAGAAAATGACTAAAACTAACTTAAATGAAAATAAAAGTAGAAATGCAAAAAACTAAATCTACCAAAAAATTACATAGACATTAAAAAAACTACTAAAAATTACAAAAACACACAACAAAATGACTAAAACTTGAACTAATAGTAAAGTAAAAACAGAAAATGTAAAAGTAAATCCGAAAAAAGTAACTATAGACATAAAAAAACTACTAAAAATGACAAGAACAACAAAATTGCAACAATATTAACTAAAATTAAAATAAATATTAAACTGTAGACATTTAAAGAACTACTAATTACAAAAACATAAAAAATAGGATACTAAAACTTTAACAAATGAAAATTAACTACTAAAAATGACAAAACACAACAAAATTACTAAAACTTTACTGATTACAAATAAAAAAAGCTTATATAATGACTTTTTCTTAAAAACTTCAAAAAATTACACCAATGAATAACAAAATTATCAAAACTTTACAATGAATATAAAAACCAAATCTGAAATTAATAAACTGTACAGACTAAAAATGACAAAAACACACTTTACACAAATTAACAAGAATGTAACAAACTTTTTAATAAAATGCAACATTAAAACTAAATTTGAAATATATATACAAATTATAGACATTAAAAAACAATAAAAAAATGACGAAAACAACAAAATGACTAAAACTTTAAAATGAGAATAAAAACTAAATCTGAATATATATATATATATATATATATATATATATATATATATATATATATATATATATAAGGATAGACATAAAAAAAAAAAAAAATGACAAAAACAACAAAATTACTAAAACTTTAAAATGAGAATAAAAACTAAATCTGATATATATATATATATATATATATATATATATATATATATATATATATATATATATATATATATATATATATATAAAATTAGACATAAAAAAGACAAAAATACTAAAACTTGAAATGAGAATAAAAACTAAATCTGAAAATATATATAGCCTATAAATAAAAATTATAGACATAAAAAAATAAATAAAAAAAATTACAAAAACAACAAAATTACTAAAACTTAAAATGAGAATAAAAACTAAATCTGAAAAAAAAAATTATAGACATTAAAAAAGACAAAAACAACAAAATTACTAAAACTTTAAAATGAGAATAAAAACAAAATTTGATATATATATAAATATATTTATATATATATATATATATAAAAAATTTGACATAAAAAAAGACAAAAACAACAAAATTACTAAAACTTGAAATGAGAATAAAAACTAAATCTGAAAATATTTATAGCCTATATATATATAAAAATTATAGACATTAAATAAACAATAAAAAAATGACAAAAACAACAAAATTACTAAAACGTTCAAATGAGAATAAAACCTAAATCTGAACCGAATAAACGATCCAGACATTGAACCAGCGCAAAGCGCCGGCCTGTAGAAGCAGAGGTGCGGTACCGATGAGCAGGTTGATGAGCAGCTCCTGCCCCGCCGGCGAGTGGCTCTGGCTCAGACACACCAGGGTCCCGCAGACCCATGTGACCCCGTGACCCGTCAGCGCCAGCAGGGTGACCCCCGAGCGCACACTGGCCCACGGGGACCCGGCCTGGACACACACACTCAGGCGTTTGGACAGGCAGATGTCGACGGCGAGCAGCGAGCTCACGGCGATTCCTCTGAGCGACGGGTTGAGGAGCATACAGTCTTCATCCGGCGGCGTGTGTGTTTGTGTGTTCTCGCTCGCCTGGTTCTGCTGGCTCCTGCTCGGCCCGGATCTTCTCCACGCTCTGCTGTGGTTCCGCGGAGGCGAGTTCAGGGACAGAAACTCGGGTCGACCCAGAACGCTAGTGCTAATGCCGCGATCCTTAGCTCTGGAGCGGCTCGGGTTCGAAGGCATGGCGCGGGCTAATGAGCTAACGAGCTTCAGGTGTGTGTTCTGAAAAATGAGGAAAGAGAATTACTGAACACTAACAAAACTATCACCATAATCAGCATCATTTAGGTTCATAAATGGATAGTTGACAAATAGGCATGAGCTTTTTTTGTTTTGCAGCATCAAGATTTTAGGTGACCAGTTACAGCAGATAATTATGTCACAGTTTTGATTTCATTGTAACTGGCCTTGCGATATGAAATTGATTTGTTATCATATAATGATTGAAATGGTTGAGTGAATGTTTCAATGACTCACTCACAGTCACTCGCCTCCTACTGGAGCAACACTGAAACCTGCAGAAAGATGCTGAAAATGAAGATTTTTGTAATTTCATAACCAAATTTTATTCTAATAATTATGAATTAATATGTCATAATTTCAACTTTTTAAAAACCTAAAAAAAATTACACACAGATACATGTTTACACACATTGTTTTTGTTTCAGTCACTGTAAAAAATGCATTTTATGAATATTATTGGCGTATGTTTTACAAGACAATAGCATTTCAGGGTTTCTACTTAAAACTTTCACTTTTCTTATTTGTCTTGTTATTATTTGTGACTGTTTAACCTAACCCTAACCAGCATTTTTAGCATTTTACACATACATAGCCAATTTGTTCCCAAAATATGGTTAAGTAGGAACACTCACAAACACAATCTCAGTCCTAATGGAGCATTAATGCTTATGGCTGAACTTTGCTGTCCAAATGCTGAAAATGTCAGAGAAAAAATGAGCGTCCTTCATAAAAACAATATACAAGAACAATTACTACAAGCATCCATCTCGTTTTAATATTCCTAAACCACTGGCCTACCTCAGATCAGGTCTATTATGATCCCGCTCACATTCGCATCAATTCACACGCTCAGAAACGTCATAAACATCTTTACATAACATAATAAACATATCGGTGTATTTGTAAGCGCTGCTTTAGCATCCATCACGGCCCGCCTCACAGCAACACCACAAATACTACTATGGTGAAGCTGTGTTTTTAATCAATATTATTTTATCCACGCCCACTAGCCATGCTGATTGGCTGCAAGCCAGACAGCTGACGAATGAAGGTTCACCTCATGAATATAAGCTACCATGACGTCACGGGGTTTAATGCATATTAATAAGCTCTGTCTTCACCGTAGTAGGAATCGCAAATCGCACAGCATCTTTGTCTGAGGTTGGCGTTCTCCAAGGTGCTTAAACGGGGACCATCGATCCGTTTTTATTATCTTTTACACACGAATCGCTTGATATTTAAAATATGTGTTTTTAAATATATCCAGGTCATTGCGCTATTTACATCTGAAGCATTTTTCACTTTTGTATGCTGTCTGAGAGCCTGTAATCCCTTTAGAATATAGAAAAATAGACCAAATTTAGCTGAGCAAACTTCACGAGCGTTTTTCGTCTGTTTTGACACATTTTATCTTTCAAATTTGATGTGGTCAAGCTCAACACATCCACACTGTTAAAAGAAATATGAAAAAAAGTTAGAAAAATCACATTTTTAAAATTGCAGTTGCAATGCAATTCTTTATTTGATAAACTTTTATGTAAGCTTCTGTTTTCTCAGACACGGTGCAGTTGCTGATTTTAGCTCAGAATATCCTTTCTGTTAGTGTCCACTCTGACAATCACTATACACTGTGACTCTCAGTGTCTACTCTGATAGCTCTTCTGATTTAACAAAGTAATTTATGCTTAAAGTGGAAGAAGAAGAGTATTTAAAGTTCTTTGGTAATGTTTTATTTTTTGTTTCCTATCAAAATCCAGTTCAAACAGTAACTGGTTTTATGTGAGAGATAAAGAATTATCCATCCATTATTTATATTTATTACTTAGTCCACTCTGTTATTACTTTGTCCACTTTATTGCTTAGTCCACTCTGTTATTACTTAGTCCACTCTGTTATTACTTAGTCCACTCTGTTATTACTTTGTCCACTCTATTACTTAGTCCACTTTGTTATTACTTAGTCCACCCTGTTATTACTTAGTCCACCCTGTTATTACTTAAGTCCACTCTGTTATTACTTAGTCCACTCTGTTATTACTTAGTCCACTCTATTATTACTTAGTCCACTCTGTTATTGCTTAGTCCACTCTATTATTGCTTATTCCACTCTGTTATTACTTATTCCACTCTGTTATTACTTAGTCCACTCTGTTATTATTTAGTCCACTCTATTATTACTTATTCCAACCTGTTATTACTCAGTCCACCCTGTTATTACTTAGTCGACTCTGTTATTACTTAGTCCACTCTGTTATTACTTAGTCCACTCTATTATTACTTAGTCCACTCTGTTATTGCTTAGTCCACTCTATTATTGCTGATTCCACTCTGTTATTACTTAGTCCACTCTGTTATTACTTAGTCCACTCTGTTATTACTTAGTCCACCCTGTTATTACTTAGTCCACTCTATAATTACTTAGTCCACTCTGTTATTACTTAGTCCACTCTATTATTACTTAGTCCACTCTGTTATTGCTTAGTCCACTCTATTATTGCTTAGTCCACTCTGTTATTACTTATTCCACTCTGTTATTACTTAGTCCACTCTGTTATTATTTAGTCCACTCTATTATTACTTATTCCAACCTGTTATTACTCAGTCCACCCTGTTATTACTTAGTCGACTCTGTTATTACTTAGTCCACTCTGTTATTACTTAGTCCACTCTATTATTACTTAGTCCACTCTGTTATTGCTTAGTCCACTCTATTATTGCTGATTCCACTCTGTTATTACTTAGTCCACTCTGTTATTACTTAGTCCACTCTGTTATTACTTAGTCCACCCTGTTATTACTTAGTCCACTCTATAATTACTTATTCCAACCTGTTATTACTCAGTTCACCCTGTTATTACTTAGTCCACTCTGTTATTAGTCCACTCTGTTATTACTGATTCCAACCTGTTATTACTCATTCCACCCTGTTATTACTTAGTCCACCCTGTTATTACTTAGTCCACTCTATTATTATTACTTAGTCCACTCTATTATGATTTAGTCCATCCTGTTATTACTTATTCCACTTTGTTATTACTTAGTCCACCCTGTTATTACTTAGTCCACTCTATTATTACTTATTCCAACCTGTTATTACTCAGTCCACCCTGTTATTACTTAGTTCACTCTGTTATTACTTATTCCACTCTATTATTACTTATTCCAACCTGTTATTACTCAGTCCACCCTGTTATTACTTAGTCCACTCTGTTATTACTTAGTCCACTCTGTTATTATTTAGTCCACTCTGTTATTACTTAGTCCACCCTGTTATTACTTAAGTCCACTCTATTATTACTTAGTCCACTCTATTCTATTATTGCTTAGTCCACTCTGTTATTACTTAGTCCACCCTGTTATTACTTAGTCCACCATGTTATTACTTAGTCCACTCTGTTATTACTTAGTCCACTCTGTTATTACTTAGTCCATCCTGTTATTACTTAGTCCACTCTGTTATTACTTAGTCCACTCTGTTATTACTTAGTCCACTCTGTTATTACTTAGTCCACTCTATTATTGCTTAGTCAACTCTGTTATTACTTAGTCCACCCTGTTATTACTTAGTCCACCCTGTTATTACTTAGTCCACTCTATTATTACTTAGTCCACCCTGTTATTACTTAGTCCACCCTGTTATTACTTAGCCCACTCTGTTATTACTTAGTCCACCCTGTTATTACTTAGTCCACCCTGTTATTACTCAGTCCACTCTGTTATTACTCAGTCCACTCTGTTATTACTTTGTCCACTCTATTACTTAGTCCACTCTGTTATTACTTAGTCCACCCTGTTATTACTTAGTCCACCCTGTTATTACTTAGTCCACTCTGTTATTACTTAGTCCACTCTGTTATTGCTTAGTCCACTCTATTATTGCTTATTCCACTCTGTTATTACTTAGTCCACGCTGTTATTACTTAGTCCACCCTGTTATTAATTAAGTCCACTCTGTTATTACTTAGTCCACTCTGTTATTACTTAGTCCACTCTATTATTACTTAGTCCACTCTATTATTGCTTATTCCACTCTATTAGTCCACTCTGTTATTACTTAGTCCACTCTGTTTTTACTTAGTCCACCCTGTTATTACTTAGTCCACTCTATTAGTCCACTCTGTTATTACTTAGTCCACCCTGTTGTTACTTAGTCCACTCTATTAGTCCACGCTGTTATTACTTAGTCCACCCTGTTGTTACTTAGTCCACTCTATTAGTCCACTCTATTATTGCTTAGTCCACTCTGTTATTACTTAGTCCACCCTGTTATTACTTAGTCCACCCTGTTATTACTTAGTCCACCCTGTTATTACTTAGTCCACTCTATTACTTAGTCCACCCTGTTATTACTCAGTCCACTCTGCTATTACTTAGTCCACTCTGTTATTACTTAGTCCACTCTATTATTGCTTAGTCCACTCAGTTATTACTTAGTCCACCCTGTTATTACTTAGTCCACCCTGTTATTACTTAGTCCACCCTGTTATTACTCAGTCCACTCTGTTATTACTTTGTCCACTCTATTACTTAGTCCACTCTGTTATTACTTAGTCCACCCTGTTATTACTTAGTCCACCCTGTTATAACTTAAGTCCACTCTGTTATTACTTAGTCCACTCTGTTATTACTTAGTCCACTCTGTTATTACTTAGTCCACTCTGTTATTGCTTAGTCCACTCTATTATTGCTTATTCCACTCTGTTATTACTTAGTCCACTCTGTTATTACTTAGTCCACGCTGTTATTACTTAGTCCACCCTGTTATTACTTAAGTCCACTCTGTTATTACTTAGTCCACTCTATTATTGCTTATTCCACTCTATTAGTCCACTCTGTTATTACTTAGTCCACTCTGTTTTTACTTAGTCCACCCTGTTATTACTTAGTCCACTCTATTAGTCCACTCTGTTATTACTTAGTCCACCCTGTTGTTACTTAGTCCACTCTATTAGTCCACTCTGTTATTACTTAGTCCACCCTGTTGTTACTTAGTCCACTCTATTAGTCCACTCTGTTATTACTTAGTCCACTCTGTTATTACTTAGTCCACTCTGTTATTACTTAGTCCACCCTGTTATCACTTAAGTCCACTCTGTTATTACTTAGTCCACTCTGTTATTACTTAGTCCACTCTGTTATTACTTAGTCCACTCTATTATTGCTTATTCCACTCTATTAGTCCACTCTGTTATTACTTAGTCCACTCTATTATTGCTTATTCCACTCTATTAGTCCACTCTGTTATTACTTAGTCCACTCTATTATTGCTTATTCCACTCTATTAGTCCACTCTGTTTTTACTTAGTCCACCCTGTTGTTACTTAGTCCACTCTATTAGTCCACTCTGTTATTACTTAGTCCACCCTGTTGTTACTTAGTCCACTCTATTAGTCCACTCTGTTATTACTTAGTCCACCCTGTTGTTACTTAGTCCACTCTATTAGTCCACTCTGTTATTACTTAGTCCACCCTGTTGTTACTTAGTCCACTCTATTATTACTTTTTCCCCCATGTCATTATTTTGTCCAATCTGTTACTATTTTGCCCACCCTCTTAAGCATTTTTTACAATACATTCATACAAATAGCACAAAAAAGATAAATACTAACAATTCAAAATGATGCGTTTGTTATAAAGTAACTACAATTCTTACATATAATATATTTATTTTTCTGATAATTTATTAACTGATATGCTTTTAAAGGGACATGAGTTGTTTAAGAAAATGTACACAATGCCCATAAATTCGAATCATAAGTATTTTATACTCTTTATTTGTCCCCATCAGGGTGAACACTTTTGATCTACCATTTCATTGATTTTGTTTAAACCCTTTTTAATAAAAAAAAATGTTTTTACATTTTATTTAAATGATTAAATGTATTTACCTGAGCTTGACCAAGATATTTTTTTTCAATATTTTACATCACTGTAGCCTCTATCATGATTACATATCATGATTAATTATTATATATAAATAAAAATATTATTTTGTGAGGCATGAGTCATGACCCTGATAGGCTTTTGGTTTCCTGGAGATGGACAATACAATTAAAATTCTTATTTTATTTGTGAAATATCATATAATTATCAAAATATCAAAATAGCCTACATGTCAACTATGTTAAATATGGCAGACTGTTTCCACTCATTTCAAGATATTTTATGGCTCGCTAATCTCGATAAAGAAAAGTCGAAAAGTTGAACAGAACTACACGCCTCTTTCAACAGAACTACACGCCCCATGTTGCGCGCGTCGCGGAGCGGAAGTGACGTCACAGGCGCTCGGAGTCGAGCAGCTGCAGCTGATGCGGTGACTCTCACAGCGCTGCGGGACGGAGGCTGAGACACAGGGATGAGAATGAGGAGGATGATGGGTTATAATAACCGATGAAAGGAGACTGGGCAACGATGGGCTGTTCAGCACAACATGTGTGTTCGTGACAGCGGGACTGATTCATTCATCTCTCATGTTTATTCATTGCCGGCTGATGAAGTTCACCTGGATGCTGCGGCGCGCGACACGGATCGTTCACTCATTAGTGCACGAGAAAGTGAGCTTTCTCCAACTGAACCTCAAGGACAAACTCACAGAACACCACGACAATGTGAATATCCAATGCAAAAAAATGACTTTTCCTGTGTCCTTTTTGATACCCAAGCGCACTATAGCAATTATAAATAATTTATTTTGCCTGCAATAATGCCAGTAGCCTATCCTGAGCCGATGGGTTTAACCTATTTGTTTTAATCTGAAACCAGTGTTTGTGAGAGTTATGACGCAGAAATGCCCGTTTGATGAAGATTGGAGAAGATTAATATGTGTGAGTTGAGCGGTTCGCCAATGACGGACAGTTGACGAACATTGTTTTTATTTATTTTCTTTTGTTTTCTTTTAAATAAGAGGAACGCCGTTCCGTCCTGACGCGACACCGCGACGCGTCGTTTAGAGTTTGAGCGGATCGTTCTGAGAGCGCGTTATTCTGAGTGACAGCGCGTCGTGCGCGCGTTATTGTGAGGTACAGCGCGTCGTGAGCGTTATTCTGAGGGTTGATGTTCTGCTGGCCGCTCGCGCTGCTTGTGATGGGCTGTATTCAGAGTATCAGATGCAAACCCAAGAGTTTCCGCGACAGCGTCATGGTTCTGGAGGTCAACTCGTCCATCGACCCGAACCCCACCAGCATCGACGAGTCCTCCAGCGTGGTGTTGCGTTACCGCACGCCGCACTTCCGCGCGTCAGCCCGGGTCATCGTGCCGCCCGTGGCCGGGAAAGAGAGCTGGACGGTCGGGTGGATTCAGGCGTGCAACCACATGGAGTTTTACAACAAATACGGATCGAAAGGGATGTAAGTAAAAAAAAAAAAAGCTGTTACAATTGTCCAACACTATGGGAACACTTTATTTGACAGTGTCCTTGTTTCATACAGTGTGTTACGTGTACTTATAACAGTTAATAATGCATGCAACTAACCCTCAACCAACCCCTAATTGTATAGTAAGTACATATACTTAATTAATATCACTCAGTACTTAAAAATAACACACAACAAATACGGATCTAAAGGGATGTAAGTAAGAAAAAATGCTGTTACAAGAGTCCAACACTATGGTAACACTTTATTTCACAGTGTCATTGTTACATACAGTGTGTTTACATATACTTACCTAAGTAATAACAGTTAATTATGCATGGAAACACTATTTTACAGTGTCCTTGTTACATATGTTACATGTACTTACCATAACAGTAAATTATGCATAACTACATGCAACTAACCCTCAACCAAACCCTAACCCTATAGTAAATACATGCAGTTGCTTAATATTACTCAGTACTTAAATATATAATTACACTGTAACAATGACACCTTAAAATAATGTGTAACCCTAATCCTCAACCAAACCCTAATCTTATAGTAAGTATATGTAGTTACTAATATCACTTAGTACTTAAATATAGAATTACACTGTAACAAAGACACCTTAAAATAGTCTAACCAACACTATAATGCAAGAGTTTTCAGACCGGGGTCCAGAAACCCACAAGGGCCTCTATAGGGGTCCGTAAAACCGTCAGAGAAAAACAGTAAAAAATAAATAATTAAAATATTTAAACAGAACAAATAAAAGACTATTAAAATACATGTGCAAATACTGTACAAGAAATGTACAGACTGCAACTACACTGAAAACAGTTTTAATTGTTAGTAAAGTTCATATTTATTTACATAAACGGCAAGTAACACGACATTAAACTTGAAATGTTGATGTAGGAAGACTAATAATCTTTATTTTATTTACAACTTACTGCTTCGGCGACCCTAGTAACACTTTATGAGTGTCCTCGTTGTTACACACGTCACGTGCACTTACTATACTAACAACAGTAAATTATGCATA
>CM060595.1:1008063-1020563 GCA_030578255.1 Tiaroga cobitis
AGAAACTTTGCATTTGCTTCCAAAACTTTTCCGTTTCCCAGAGAAACTTTGCGTTCGCTTCCAAAACTTTTCCATTTCCCAGAGAAACTTTGCGTTCGCTTTCAAAAGCTTTGCACATTTTAATAAATTGCAAACATTTAATATAAATGCATCTTTTAAAAAATATACTTGCAAGATGCACTACAGATATTTTTCAGAAGGTTAGAGTCAGAACAAACCCTCTCATCATCCTCTGGTATTTCCCGCAGGTCCAGCTGGGAGCTTCCGGATCTCCGAGACGGGAAAATCCAAGCCATCAGCGACTCGGACGGCGTAAACTACCCGTGGTACGGCAACACCACCGAAACCTGCACCATCGTGGGTCCCACCAAGAAGGACACCAAGTTCACCGTCAGCATGAACGATAACTTCTATCCCAGCGTGACGTGGGGCATCCCGGTGAGCGACTGCAACGTTCCCATGCTGAGCAGCATCCGTAGGGATCAGAGCTTTACCACATGGCTGGTGGCCATCAACCAGGTGTCGGGAGAGATCCTGGTTCTGCAGACGGTGCGCTGGCGCATGCGTCTCCACATCGAGGTGGATCCCGAGAAGCCGTTGGGAATGAGAGCGAAGCTTCAGGAGCCGATCCCGCAGGAGCAGCCGCAGGTTCTGGGAAAGAACGAAGCCATCCCGCAAAACGCCATGGTGAAGCCCAACGCCAACGACGCGCAGGTGCTGATGTGGCGTCCGCGGGCCGGAGAGCCGGTGGTCGTCATTCCTCCCAAACACTGAGACCGGGATGAGCTTCCACCAAAACGGGTCGGGAATCACTGTGCTAAACGCCACTGCAAAAATACAAGGCTTTTTTGTGTTTGTGTGGGAATATTGCTTGATGAAACGCGACGTCTCTGACAAATGGAAAGAGGGTCCGGCTCAATCCGCGCCCTAGTCGACTGATCATTTCAAGGGTATCAAACGCCAATCTATCTAGTGCACTGAAACGCTCGCTCACTTAAAAAGTCCCACAATGCACCGCAAAACCAGGGAGCATTGGGGAAATTCTGAAGCGGTAATCGACTCTTACGGGTGATGGAAAAAATATGAGACGGGAGGAAGAGATGTACGTCAATGCTTTTGCGTTTCCCAGAGAAACTTTGCGTTCGCTTCCAAAACTTTTCCGTTTCCCAGAGAAACTTTGCGTTCGCAACCAAAACTTTTCCATTTCCCAGAGAAACTTTGCATTCGCTTCCAAAACTTTTCCGTTTCCCAGAGAAACTTTGCGTTCGCTTCCAAAACTTTTCCGTTTCTCAGAGAAACTTTGCGTTCGCTTCCAAAACTTTTCAGTTTCCCAGAGAAACTTTGCGTTCGCTTCCAAAACTTTTCCGTTTCCCAGAGAAATTTTGCAATCGCTTCCAAAACTTTTCCGTTTCCCAGAGAAACTTTGCGTTCGCTTCTAAAACTTTTCCGTTCCCAGAGAAACTTTGCGTTCGCTTCCAAAACTTTTCAGTGTCCCAGAAAAACTTTACGTTCGCTTCCAAACCTTTTGCGTTTTCCCGTAAAACTTTGCGTTCGCTTCCAAAACTTTTCCATTTCCCAGAGAAATTTTACGTTCGCTTCCAAAACTTTTCCCTTTCCCAGAGAAATATTACGTTCGCTTCCAAAACTTTTCCGTTTCCCAGAGAAACTTTGCGTTCGCTTCCAAAACTTTTCTGTTTCCCAGAGAAACTTTACATTCGCTTCCAAAACTTTTCCGTTTCCCAGAGAAACTTTGCGTTCGCTTCCAAAACTTTTCCGTTTCTCAGAGAATCTATGCGTTCGCTTCCAAAACTTTTCCGTTTCCCAGAGAAACTTTGCGTTCGCTTCCAAAACTTTTCCGTTTCCCAGAGAAACTTTACATTCGCTTCCAAAACTTTTCTGTTTACCAGAGAAACTTTGCGTTCGCTTCCAAAACTTTTCTGTTTACCAGAGAAACTTTGCGTTCGCTTCCAAAACTTTTCCGTTTCCCAGAGAAATTTTGCGTTCGCTTCCAAAACTTTTCCGTTTCCCAGAGAAACTTTGCGTTCGCTTCCAAAACTTTTCTGTTTCCCAGAGAAACTTTGCATTCGCTAACAAAACTTTTCCGTTTCCCAGAGAAACTTTGCGTTCGCTTCCAAAACTTTTCCGTTCTCCCTTAAAACTTTGCGTTCGCTTCCAAAACTTTTGTGTTCTCCCGTAAAACTTTGCGTTCGCTTCCAAAACTTTTCCGTTTCCCAGAGAAACTTTGCGTTCGCTTCCAAAACTTTACCGTTCTCCCGTAAAACTTTGCGTTCGCTTCCAAAACTTTTGCGTTTCCCAGAGAAACTTTACACTCGCTTGAAAAACTTTTCCGTTTGTCAGAGAAACTTTGCGTTCGCTTCCAAAACTTTTCCGTTTCCCAGAGAAACTTTACATTCACTTCCAAAACTTTTCCGTTTCCCAGAGAAACTTTGCGTTCGCTTCCAAAACTTTTCCTTTTCCCAGAGAAACTTTGCGTTCGCTTCCAAAACTTTTCCGTTTCCCAGAGAAACTTTACATTCGCTTCCAAAACTTTTCCATTTCCCAGAGAAACTTTGCGTTCGCTTCCAAAACTTTTCAGTTTCCCAGAGAAACTTTGCAAAAGCATTGACATTTAATATTTATGCACGTCTCTTTTTTGTCCCATCACCATGTCCCTTTAGGGGCTCCGTAGAACACAATCGTGCAAATGATAGATGTTTAAAATATATATTTTAGTCAAATTAAGCTTTATTTCTACAGCACTTTATACAAAACAGATCGTTCCAAAGCAGCTTTACAGTGATAAACAGGAAAACATTGATAGACAGGCAGGGAACATAATCCCGCTACTATTTATAAGACATTTACAGCTGAAACGCTGAAGGGACTTGTGTTTATCATAATATACTTTAAATTACATTACAAAAAATAATCTGAGCTGCTGTTGTTCATAAACACCAGGATATTGTCATGTTGTGTATTGACTGACGATCTAGGGATCTAGCGAGCGGATTGAGACGCACCCAGACTGTTCGATTCACGCTGCCTTAAGTTTACATTGCTTTCACTGCAAACTTTTCGCCTTAAATCAAGTGCAGTGCAGTAAACCTCGCACATCCTACCTGTCAGACCCGGTGAACCCAAACCAGGCACCGAACCGGAGCGGGACGCCATTATTATTATGCATTCAGTGTTTCCAACGGGAGCTTCAGTGTGTGTGTGTGTGTGTGTCGACCAGAGCCACTGATGCACTTCTGCTGTATTTTACAAGAGCAAGTATATATTTTCTACTACATGTGAGTTGTCAGCCATTGCTGTGTCAAGACGTCGTGGCCAATCAATAGAGTTATTACGAACGAACGATCAGTTTGAATGGAGGAACGGCGACAGGAGCGCTGGAGAATCCTCACGGATCTGCTCCTGAAATCAAACTAGAGACACACTTGTGTTTCCAAACGACACAATTCAACAGAACTGCACATTATTCGCTCTGCTGTTTGCTGTCATACAGCGATGTTTAATGAAATCAACTCGCAGTCGAAACTCTGGAATAATTCATGATCATCCTCATATTAGAGTGATTTCTGAAGGATCATGTGACACTGAAGACTGGAGTAATGATGCTGAACATTCAGCTTTGATCACAGGAATAAATTACACTTTACTATATATTCACATAGAGAACAGCTGATTTACACTGGAGTAATATTACACTGTTTAACAGTGTTTCTGATCAAATAAACGCAGCTTTGATGAGACTTTAAAAACATTAAAATCTGAATTATTCCAAACTTTTGACTGATAGTGTATACTTTAACATTTAAATAGTGTATTGTGAGCGTTGCAGTGCTGAGGGTTCGAGGGCAGATTTGCTTCATGTTCATGAAATGGCGCTCAAGCTTTGGATCCGGTCAGTATTTTAAACTCAAACGCACAGACTTCAGCGCTTCCTCATGCCATTTGTTATTGATCACGTTGAAGGCCTTATTCCACTGATATGTGATCGAGTTGATCCTAGAAACCCGTCAAGACGATGTTGTGAGTGACGTGTGACATTAAACATGCAGTGAATGCTGGGATTTGAACAATGTGACTCCGTGTGGATCATGTAAACTCCTCGGCGTTCAGCGCCTACGCCATCATTGCAGAAAACGCTTTTGGATGTTTTATTTGATGCTTGTGTGTGTGTGTGAGAGAGAGAGAGAATGTGAGGTTTCTGATTATTTGAAAAAACATTTATACATCGTTCATGGAACGTTTTTCTGAAACTGTTTTTAAACGTTAGTACTTGTTTCAGAACATTCAGTCACAACAATAATATCCACAATAAATCGAGTTTTGGATATGAAATTATAATGTTGAGTTCCTTCAGTTTGATTAGCGGGACGTTTATACTGAGTGTGTCTGTGTGTGTGTGTATGAGAGAATGTATCTGTGTGAGAGTGTGTGTCTGTATGCGAGTGTGTGAGTTTGAGTGTGAGAGTGTGTAAGTGTCTGTGTGTGTGTATGAGAGAGTGTGTGTGTGTGTGTGTAGCATCAGACTTTTCTCTCTTCAGAAGGAACGCTGGTGTTTCAGATTGTTTTATAGCTCTTACAATAATACTTGAAAAACAGAAGTGGGAAACATGTCAGTCTGTGAAGATGCGAATGCAAAACATTCAAGCACAGCTAAATTTTTCATGAGGAATAAAACTGTGAAGTTCAGCAGAGTTTCTTGTCTTCATTGGCCGTCACTGCAATATGTTTGTTTGGCATCTTTGATATTACAGATGAATAATTTAATGAAACTGGCAAGAGCTGTTTAATAAAGACAGAGAGCAGAAAACACTGAAGAACATGAGCATGGAATCAAATCCTGCCACACGCACACTCACACACACACACACACACACACACACACACACACACACACACACACAGACAGACAGACGCAAACTCACACAGACAGACGCACACTCACACAGACGCACACACACACACACACACACACACACACACACACACACACAGACAGACGCACACTCACACGCACACACACACACACAAATCCTGCCACATTTTGTTGCAAAACACTCACTCACACACACACACACACGCGCACACACACACACACACACACACACACACACACACACACACACACACACACACTCAAATTCATGCCACATATTTTTGCAAAACATTTTTTTTCTACAAATTTCGCCATGGAAAATATGTTGTAAAATCATTGCTGTGAAACCCTGTTGCAGAAACTGCTTCTACAGAAGTCCCTGATCTTTATTTCACCCTGTGTTATTAATATTTTGCAATTCCTCATTTTTGTTTGCAAATTCCCCCCCTTGATACTTACGGTGGCCGAGAAAGCTCAACGCGCTGCAGATAAAAGAAAACGCATGCAAATAGAAAAAACACCGGCAAATTAAGAAAAAATCTTCATCAGTTTCACAACACACGTGTTCCAAATACTCACAACACCACCCAAATACAGAAACACACTGCAAATAACACAGACCACAACGGAAATGTTTCCAGGGGAACCAAATAAGTGACGAACCCGGCTGGGACGTGCTGGTGCTTACAGCTTAAAATTCTACTTTATTTATTTTGCAAAACATACAGAGATTAAATTTTGTATGACATACAACTTGTATAACAATATACAAAATGTATTAACAAATGTATTAACAATATGTTTTATGTAAATAAAAAAGATAGAGAAGAACATGAAGGAAAAATATTTATCTTTCTTGTTACACTGTACAAATTGTTTCATGTTATGTTTAAATTTTCATAAAGAAAAGTTTCATAAGAAATGTTAGGGGATGTAGGGTCCAAAGTTTTAAAGTTGAGACACAGATATATACAGGCATATTTTAAAAGCTTTTTTGTAAATTAAAATTGATTTGCAACCGTTATGTCAACAGCATTTCTGTGGTAAGAACAGCTCTTCAGCTGATGGACACTGTGCTGCATTGTCTTGGGAACATCCCAGGTGAAAATAATGAGGAATTACGTAGTCTTTCGTTGCTCCTTCATCAAGTGCGCTCCACACGGCTACATAACAGCACACTAGCCCTGCTCACTCCACAGTCCCACTTTAAGGGCTCTGCCGTCTGCCCTTCGAAGGGAGTAGGCAAAGGGAAGCTCACGAGCTGTAAGCGCGTCCCAGCCGGGTTCGTCACTTATTTGGTTCCCCTGGAAACATTTCCGTTGTGGTCTGTGTTATTTGCAGCGCGTTTCTGTATTTGGTTGAGTTGTGAACTCTTGCAGAGCGTTTCTGTATTTGGAGCGCACGTGTTGTGAAACTGATGATGACGTTTTTTATTCATTTGCAGGTGTTTTTTTCTATTTGCACGCGTTTTTTTTCTATTTGCATGTGTTTTTTTTCTATATGCACGTGTTTTTTTTTATTTGCATGTGTTTGCTTCAGTTGCAGCGCGTTGAGCTCTCTCGGCCACCGTAGATACTCATTCTTTTGCAATTATTTATTTTTGTCTGCAAACCCACATTGGTTTTTTGTTCTGCAAATATGTGGCATGGATTTGACTCCATACCATAAAAGCAGAAGCGAAATTGAGTTTGTGACGTGATTAATAATGTATGATATGACAGATTAAACTCTTTGCGATCAGAAATAATAATGAATCAGAGATGGGTGTGTTCATGAGTGTGTTCCCGGCAGTATCTGATGATTTCACCGTGTTTGACTACTGTATTCAACACTGAGATTAATGCGGGCCGTGTCATAATTTACAGAACAAATCAAACAAAACATTTAACATTGATATGTTTCTTGAGCATCAGATCCTCATAGCCTATTACAGTGATTTCTGAAGGATCATGTGACACTGAAGACTGGAGTAATGATGCTGAAAATTCAGCTTTGATCACAGGAATAAATTACACTGAACTATATATTCACAGATATTTTACATTGAATAATATTTCACTGTATTTTTGATCAATAAACGCAGCCTTGCTGAGCAGAAGAGACTCTTTCAGAAACATTAATAATCTTACAGACCCCAAACCTGTGAATGCGAGTGTATTTTAAAAGAACTGGTTGTGATTTATAACGCTGAAACCGAGACACTGGCGGGTTATGATCATTAATCTACAGTGGATTAAAACTGAAGCAGAAAATATCGCATTATCCACGGACGAGGAAGAGGCTTAAACTGAAGCACGCAGACTCTGGGATCAACATGGCATGCTGGGATTGATCTCATGATTCTGATCATCTGCAAATAAGATTGACAATAAAACGCATCAGACAGTGACCTTTATAGAATGACGTAAACATTGAGCCAAAGCTTTATAATTCGCGGATTGATGGAGTGTGTGAGCGTTCATGGTGGATCTGCGCATGCGCGTCCACTGCTATATTTACACGCGGCTCTCGGGCATCTGTCTCGTATATAAATATATATATATCGTATATCGCTATAATACCCGCATATAATCACCTTAACACCGACATCAGTGATGCTAATAATGGAGCGCGTTCATGTGTGATCCAAACAAACCTTTTCCATGAAGACATGATTATGAATTCCAGCAGAGCCAAAAGTAAATAAAAGACAAAAGACAAAAATAAATAACAATAAATATCACACTGTTGTACTGAGGTGTTAAAAAGTAAAAATAAATAAATAAATACTATTAAAATAAGCTTATTGTCTTCGTTGTTTTTGACCCATTTCCTTAATAAATACGGTTGTGACACAAAAAACTACAAGTCTAACTCTTAAAAGTTTCAAATATTGTTAAAGACTATTACACAGTCAGTAATAAAATAAGATCAAATAATCGCATTACGAGTAACCGCACAAATACAATCGAACACAGATACAAATAAAATAAACAGTGCTTTTCAAGTTTTTCAGTCTTACAGTAATTTTCAGGAAGAGAAAATTAACAATCAAATGTAAAATATCACTGCATAGTCTTCACTGTATAAATTAAATATAGATTAATCCTTATTAAAGTTATTCAGTAAAGAGCAGAGAGTGATTTTTTTCTTTGTCCTTTGATTAGCATTAAAACACAGGCAGGAATATGAGGCTTCTGTCACTTTAAGAGCTGCACTGATCCAATATACTGATACACATGTTTTATCATAACCGTTTATGATTTCAAACCGTGTGTTTGAGACTGTCTTTGGTTCACTGCAGTTTTAAGCAGGAAATACTCAGCAATGCTGTCGACTTATGAACTTACACACGGTGTGTCTTAAAGCGTATTAAACACACCACATACACACATAAACAACATTAAACGCTGGATTTACACCACAGGGGGACTTTAAAAATGTATTTGGTTCACTTGCATTACTTTAGTGTGATATTTTCTACTCAAACTTTCCCAGCAGCAGTTGTGCTTGATCCTGCCTTGTAAACACGTTTAAATTGATATTTTCTCTCAATCTACAGCAGAAGTGAATCACACTGATCCTCTCAATCTAAACAAAGGACTGACAGGTAACTTGTGTAATAGTTCGGATCAGTCCGAAATATCAACAGTTGGGTGAAAAAAATAAAATAAAAATCACCCTGAAAGTGATTCCAGCGATATCGTTCCTCTGTGTTGTTATCGTTATAGTTATTGTGTGGAGTTCGCTATTCTCTTTGAGGGAACCTTTACGTTTAATAATCGCAAGATGGAAAAGGTAAAACATGCAGAGAACAGAACTGATATTAATAACATTATGTCTGATATTGTGTTCCTGGATGATGGCTTTATTCATCTCTGCTAATCCCTCCTGGATAATAAGCGTAGGATTATTGAATGTGCTTCATCATCATCATCATCATCGCTGCTGCGGGTTCATGTCAGGATCAGGTCTCATGAAGCTTCAGGGATGAGTTGATGTCGAGTCAGAGAAGTGAAGCTCGTGAGATGCAGAGACTCAGAATCTCTTCTAGAGGAATCTAAAGTCCTCGAGTTTCCCTCTTCACTAGAGCTGCTGATAAGAGCCTGAGTGACTGTGACATTCCCCACACACACACACACACACACACACACACGAACATGTCAGATGTCAGGAGAGAACACACAAATATTTGGGTCTAGGTGTGGCAGGAGTTAGTTGAGTGTGTGTGTGTGATGTGAGTGTGGGCAGGGGTTGGTTGAGTGTGAGTGTGTGTCTGTCTGGTGTTTGAGTGGCAGGAGATAGCAGTGTGTGTGTGTGTCAGGGGTAAGTTGTGTGTGTGAGTGGCAGGAGTTAGCCGAGTGTGTGTGTGTCTGGTGTGTGAGTGGCAGGAGTTAGCCGAGTGTGTGTGTGTCTGGTGTGTGAGTGGCAGGAGTTAGCCGAGTGTGTGTGTGTCTGGTGTGTGAGTGGCAGGAGTTAGCCGAGTGTGTGTGTGTCAGGGGTAAGTTGTGTGTGTGGCAGGGGTTGGTTGAGTCTGTCTGGTGTGTGAGTGGCAGGAGTTAGCTGTGTGTGTGTGTGTGTGGCAGGGGTTAGCTGTGTGTGTGTGTGGCAGGGGTTAGCTGTGTGTGTGTGTGTGTGTGTGTGTAACTGAGGAGAGTCTGCAGGAGAAAAGAGAACGAGACGGAACTCGTAATAAAACCAGAATCAACATCAGCTTGTCTTCAGGAGAGATGGAGAACTGAGGGATTATTACTGAACACAAACTCACGCATCTCTGACAGAGTTCACTGTAAAACTATCTATTATGAAGATCATTTCATTATGGTTGCTGTGCTGGAGTTTATTCTCAAGGAAGTGGCGTTTATTAATGTGTAAAACTACAGTAACTTCAGCTGGAGATCTTCAGGATAATCATATTCATCCGCACAGAACAACAACCACAACAATGTTCTTCTGCAAAATGCATGCAGTTCTGTGTTTTAACCACTAGAGGGACAAACGTTTCATAGTGTATCTTTAAATAAAACCAAAAATAAGCAAATTCAATAAGCCATAATTGATTTTGAGACTTACAAATATGCAGTTTGTTAAAATGGAGTAATCCATAATTATGATAATTTTATAATCAATTCAACTGCATACATCTACATGTCCATGTCATAAATGTAATCTAAAAATAATTGAGAACGTCACAGCTGTGACAGTAAAGCACAGACACGACACGTACGGTAAACAGCGCTCGAGTTTATTTCTCACAGTGCAGTTTAAAGCAGAACAAACGCACTGAACATAAAACATCAGCAGACGTAAAGATGACCAAACCTCACGGCATATTCACACACACACACACACTATAAAATGACATCAGCGTGTCGGTGGAAGTCAGAGCCCGCGGATCAACTCCTCCAACTGTTGAAGGTCTGAGCCGACGGTCTGGAAGACATCAGAGATGTGAACATGACACTGATGGTCACGTGACCACCGAGATGATCATCTGTCAATCAACCACATGACGTGCCACTTACTGGTTGGTGTTCGCGTTCCCAAAGCCTCCAAAACCTACGAGCACAAGCCAACACACACACAGAGTTAGACTTCATCACGTAATAGAGTGTGACCAAGCGTTAACCTTCTCTCTCTCCATAACCAACACTGAAGAGAGTTAACCTGCAGTTCCTCCACTGGCCACTAGAGGCCGGCTGCAGAAGAGACTCAGTCCCATAGACCCGCATGTTAAAATGCCCAACTTTACAGCAGAAATAAACATGTTTACAGTCTGGTGCTAAAAGTGCTAATGTTGCCCTTCATGACGATTTTATAACTCATCCGTGTAAATTATATTAAGCCTTCAAGTTGTGCATAATTAAGGGCGTGGCCACTTGAGTGACAGGTGGATTGCCGCTGATGTCACTACTAGCCGTTTGTCTGCTAGCGTTAGCGTCACCTCAGCTAATCCGCCTCGCTGCACATGTTCGTCTATCCGGGAGTGACGCGCGGCCAGGGGGGCGACGGCCGGCTCCGCCCACTTTGGGCTTCAGGAACACTACGGGTGACGTCACACACACTACGCGCATATTATATACAGTCTATGAGTGTGACATTAAAGGCCCATCGAACCGGCTCTCCTGTGTCACACTGTGTATCTGTTTACCCGATTACTGAGTCTGTTTACCACTGTAACTGGGAAACATGAGCAACACTCGTGAGAAACGACACACTTCAGCGCCGCAGACATCAAGCTTTCTGAGAACGGAGGACCAGCTTTAAATACTACACAGATAGCACAGAAAACAAGGTGTTTAGGTAATGAGATGTTGATTATTTGTTTATTAAAGTCCCCCTGTGGTCTCAGTCCAACTGAAGTGAGTTCAGTGATGCTTCATTTCTGTTGTAACAAAGTTATTAATTTAGTTTATTTATATATATATATCCGCTCTGGAGTAAACCGTGATGTCATCGTCCAGCTCAGTTCAGCTCTCATATAATGCTGTCAATGCAGGAGATCAATAATATTGCTGAATATTACATTAAATGTCCCCAACTGTGTGTGTCGGGATCTCACCTCCAGACGAGCCGAAGCCGGGGAACGCGCCGGTCTGAGCGCCGAATCCCGCCGGGCTCCCGAACGATGGAGTCGCTGCGCTGGGATTGGCTAGACTGCCGAACGACGGCGCATTAGGAGGAGACGCGAACCTGGAATGAGGAAAACATTCATTGTGTCAGAGGCGGAACATGATGAACAGATGGCAGTGTTTATTTGGGCGAGTTATGCGGCACAGGTGCCTACACACACACACACACACACACACACACACACACACACACACACACACCAGGATTAGATCACAACACAGAAATACACAGCACCTCTGACCCCATCTGTCACTCAACCTCATATTAAAGGCAAATTCTGCTTTTCTACGTGTTCATCCTTCTTTAATGTTGATGTGTGATCATGAAAAGCTGCAGTTCTCCTCTATATCAGCGTCAGTGTTTCTGAACTCCTGAAACGCCTCCATTGTAGTCTTGAGTTTCTCCCGGGAACGAACACGTCACAATATTCCTCATTATAATAATGAATGCGCAGAATAAAGGGGCGGGGCCTGGTTGAGTTAGTTAGTAGTGTGTTAAACTGGCGGTTATGGAAAGGGGCGGGGCATTTCCCAAACACACTCGAAGCGCTCGACCAATCACAACACACTGCTCCAGCCGACCAATCAGAGCACAGTGTACTTTTCAGGAGGAGGGGCTTCATAGAGACAGGAAGTAAACAGAGCGTTACTGACAGACTGGGAAGAGAGGAGCCGCAACAATGGAGAATATGAGGAGAATAATCAACATTCAAGCAGGAAACCCTGTTCATTTCCTAGACGCTTTTATTAGTTAGAGCTTTACTCTCTTTATTGTTGTAAGAAATTGCATGTCTTGTATCTTTTTCTTCACTTCATTTACACCCTGATCATTAGTTTTTTGGCTTGCAACTGTTTACTTTCCATCACATGAAGGCTGTTGTAGTTTTCCTTCAAACACTGTGTTGGAGATGTGTGTGTTTAGTTTGATTCTGCTGACGGCAGACACTGCGATCGCCTGGTTGATGATCAATACCTCATGAATTATTCCTCTAGATTACACT
>CM060595.1:1025563-1045563 GCA_030578255.1 Tiaroga cobitis
AGCAGAAACACAGGCTCATCCGGGTCACTGACGTCAGCGCTACACACTCGCTAGGAGCGGTCTTTCCTCGTGAAGGTTTTGCGTTTGGTGAGCTAATAAAATATTAAAAGTCAAATCAATATTTAGTGTAGAGTTATTTAATTCTGCCCTCCGGTATCGTGGACTCGCTCTCTCACGCTTCACACAAACACAGCGGCGGCCATTCTGTGCCTATTGTTTTGTTCACTGTCGGATTATAAGATACAAAAATGTCCCGATTTTAAAACAGTTTAATCTGAAATCAATATCTCTGATACTCCATAATTATTTGTGTGGTGAATTATTTGGTGTTATGACTGTATAGCGTATCTCTTACATGTCCTTCTAGTTTGATCTCGCCGCTGAAACTGCTCTCTCAGAAGCTCTGAGTTTAAAGAGCTGATCAAATATTTAGACTCAGATCAATAATTCGAGTGTAATTATTTACTGATGTGGCAAATAGCCGTATAATAACGGGATGATGTACATCCAGCCGGCTGTTCTCTCAGAATAAACCCCCTTCTGGTGTGTGTGTGTGTGTGTGCGCACACACACACACACACATTCAGGTAGTTGCTGCTGAAGCACAGATGTGTTTCACTGAGAGCGTTCTGAAATTACAGCCAGTCGAGCGCGCGCGCGTGTGTGTGTGTGTGTGTGAATAATTCAGCGAGGCGTGTCATTGAATTACACTGTGGATCGCAGACATTAATGTAAACGCTCGCCGTGTTCAGAAGAGTCAAGCTGACTGTGGAAGACAAATGTGATAAAGAAATATAATTATAATAATATACATATAATATTAATAATAATAATTTAATAAAAATAATAAACATCAATAAAAGATATTATCAAAAAAATAAAAATGAATTATATATTAATAATCATAAAAAAAAAAATATATATATATATAAATATTAAAAAAAAATATATAATTCTAATAACAATAAAAGCTAAAAATAACAACATACAAATAAAATACATATAATATTAATAATGATTAAATAAAAATAAACAACAATAAAATATAATAAAAAATAAAATAAAAAAATATATATAAATATAATTATAATAAAAATGATTATAATAAATGGAAAAAAATATATAATAAACTATAATAATATAAAAAAATATAATAATAATTTGTTTACTAGGACTAGATATTTCACGGCTCGGCACCACCACAGTCTCCCTCGGTGGGTCTGTGCACCAATCAGGAGCCGTGTAGCGCAGCCGTCCACTGCTTCCTGCGGCTCAGCCTCTCACAAGCCTTTCAGTCTCTCGCGTCTCCTCGCTGGAGCGGGGCTGATGCTTGCACTCGGCTTTTCACCACAAATCTGCTCCATAATTAAAGTTACAGTCAAAAATTAAGGTAACACTTAACAATAAGGTTTATTAGTTAACATGATCTAAGAATGAGCAATACTTCTACAGCATTTATCAATCTTAGTTAATATTAATTTAAACATTTACTAATACGTTATTAAAATCAAAGGTTGTATTTGTTATCATTAGTTAATGCACTGTGAACTAACATGACCAAACAACGAACAGCTGGATTTTAATTAACTAACATTAACAAAGATTAATAAATACTGTAACAAATGTATTGCTCATGGTTAGTTCATGTTAGTTTATACATTAACTAGTGAACCTTATTGTAAAGTGTAACCAAAATTAATCATAGTAAATGAGCTCACCCATCCTTTCTAGCTTTCTTTCTTTCAACACCTCCTTTCTGACCTTTCAACAGCTGGACGAGGTTTTCCTCCATCCATGTTTCTGTCTCCTGCAGGCGGTGGCGGGATAGACACGTCACAGCTAAAGCTAAAGCTACGCTCACACTACTAGCGACAAGATCCCATTCGTTTCAATGGAGAGCGAGCGATTTCCACCGACAGTGAGCGTTGGTGACCGTGTCCAGCGACCCGACAAAGTTGAGATCCGTTTAACTTTATGCAAATGAAGAGCGACTTTTGGCAGCGACGACCAATAGGGGTGAAGTCAGCGGAGTCATGTGATCCGTCCCTCTTCAGTGTCGAGTCGAGTCTCCTTTATTTATACAGCGCTTTAACCGTATAGAGTTTCACAGCAGCTTTACAGTGATAACAGGAGATTACAGGAACAGAGAGTGTTTAGGCTTTACAGCAGCTCTAGAATAAAGTTATTGTCCAGATAAAGTTAGTTTGATTGATTCACTTCCGTTCTAAAGATCATTAGTTATTAACTTAGCGGCCGCTAACACGACACCATTTTAACAGAAAACAGAAACTTTTAATGTGTTCTGGACGTTCAGTGTTTGGTGCTCGAGAACGCAAACCTTGAAACAGGTTCCAAGGCACGTTTTAATAATAATAATAATAAATATAGCTGCAAGCAGCCATTACCGGGGCCAAGCGCAAGAAGCAGCAACAGATGCCAACATGGGTGGGAGTGGCAGACCAACTGCAGCAAGGAGCAATTCAAGACATTTTAAGAGAATTTTGGGCATATGGCTAAAAAATCATATATACAGTAACTTTTAAGATGATTTAATGGATTATCACTTTCGACCAATAGGTGGCGCAGTTACGAAATCGATGGGATGTGGTCAGAGTGAGGTGACAATGACACATACAAAGTTTGGTGTCAAAATGTCAAGGCATTGCAGAGATAAATACTTAATAGTCATTTTGGCAGCATGCCTCAACTTTGCTGCTGCGGTACACGAAAACGGTTTCGTCTATCGTCACGAAATCCATAACTTTTAGTCGGCATGGTCTGGAGATGATACGTTTCGATTTTGGTGAAAATCGGACGAATGGTCTAGGAGAAGTTCGAAAAATAAGGTTTTGAAAGTAAATAAAGATGGCGGACATGAAGTTAATCCAAATACGTCAAACTTGGGATCTATGTTTTTGGCATGACCCAAGGAATCTATTAAGACTAGTGTCATTACAATAGGCATATTTATTTAAAAGTTATAAGCCTTTTTGGAAATTTAATTTAACTTTTGACCACTAGGTGGCGCTAACTCGAAATCTTTTGAGTACCTTCAGGGGATGGTGCTGGTTGCAAATTCTGAGTTTCATATTGTTACGGCAATGCATATGTTAAGTATAGCATTTTACATCACAAAACTGTATTGAAGTCAATGGGAATTTCATGTTTTATTCTATTATAGCGCCACCAAGTGGCTCAGTCCCACAATTTTTTTATGTGTCCTCAGAGTGAGCCCATACATATGTGTGTCAATTTTGGTGAAAATATCTCAATTCGCTTCAGAGTTATAGACATTTATATGAAAAAACACGTAAAAAATGACTGACACGTGACTTTGTTTGAATTTTACTACCCCTTACTATCAATATTTTGGCATTTGGGCATTGGCGTATAGCTATGGACCTATGTTTCCAAATTTCTGACGGTGGTTTCGTCTCGATCGGACTAGCGGTTTCGAAGATATCGGCAAATGTTTTTTAAGCGCTAAATTACAACGCTGCACAAACCATATGCCGAAACCTGGCAAGTCTGGTATCGTTGGACTCGGCAAGGATTCAGGAACACAGCGAGATGACTCCCATGAAAATAAGTCAACCACAGCCAGAGTTATAAGCATTTGAAAAAAAAAATTCACCACTAGGTGGCGCTGTTTCGAAACTTCGCAGGCTCCTTCAGGGCATCGTACTGATGACCCATACCGAGTTTCGTAACAATTCGTTCATGCGTTCAAAAAATACAGCATTTTAGCACATAATTCAAAATGGCCGACAGACAAAATGGCCGATCTGGGAAAATTGGATATCAGTCGACTCGGCATGACGCCCTGAATCTAACGAGACCACTTTTATGATTTTTGGACTAACCGTTCAGAAGTTATGAGCAAAAATAGCCATTTTTCATATCTCCGGACCAGTAGGTGGAGCTGCGCCGAAACGCAGCATGTAGCCTCAAGTCCTGCTTGTGATGACATGTACCAAGTTTGGTCTGAATATGATTAAGCGTTGCGAAGATACAGCCTTAATTCTGTTTTCGCAAGCGCTACGTAAAATTAGCTTGTGCGTTTATCGAAAACGATTTGACGAATCGACTTGAATTCCATAACTTTTTGTCAGCACTGCCTGGAGATGATCTGGTGCAATTTTGGTGAAAATCGGACAAACCGTCTAGGACGAGTTCGCAAAAGTAGGTTTTTTGGACAATTCAAAATGGCGGCCATATTTTTATGACGGAAAATGACGTCATAGGATGCAATCGAATCGTCATGAGCTCAGGAATCAGAGGAAAAAACAATTATGTTGATAGGCTTTACGGTTTAAAAGTTATTAGCATAATAAAAGTGAAAGTTTGGACAGGTGGTGGCGCTAGAGGGAATGAGTTAGAGACACCAAAATTAGTGCAATTGCTGTTGGGACTGTCCTCTATCAGAATGTCAAACCGGAACAACTTTCCCGGAAACGGTTCTATGGGCTGCCATAGACCCCCAGTCGGAAGAAGAAAAAGTAGGAATAATAATAAGAACCACAACAGATACAATAGGTGCCTCCGCACCTTCGGTGCTTGGCCCCTAATAATAAAAAAAACGTTATCTCCGTGTAAACTTCAAAAACATGCGTATGTGTTTAGTCTATAGGTATAGAGCTTCTGTAGCCCCGCCCCCTTTCAGCGCGGCGCTCGTTGTATTTCTGTCTGCATTTTCAAAGCGATCTTGCATATTTATGAATGAACGGCTCGTTTTAAAATCTTCCCGGTCTACTGATGTCTAAGACATCTGCGTTAAACATTACAATCCTCATGATAACTTTCATTAACTTGACCAGCTAATTAATCCTGGACAGCGATGCCATAGAATTATACAGAGTGGCCGCAAAAACGGAAGTTCAAAGAAAATATTCTAAAAATGGCTGCGCTCTCGTTTCTCTGGCGCATAAGTCCCCCCCTGGACCCCCCAATACAGTAAAACTGCACTTTTTAGAGTGGCCTTTTATTGTGGCTAGCCTAAGGCACACCTGTGCAATAATCCTGCTGTCTAATCAGCATCTTGATATGCCACACCTGTGAGGTGGATGGATCATCTCGGCAAAGGAAAAGTGCTCACTAACACAGATTTAGACAGATTTGTGAACAATATTTGAGAGAAATAGGCCTTTTGTGTACATAGAAAATGTCGAGCTCATGAAAAATGGGGGCAAAAACAAAACTGTTGCGTTTATAATTTTGTTCAGTGTACATATGTGCGCAGGGCAATATATATTCCGACCGAGGCGAGAACATGGAGTAACATCCGTGAATGTCACTCACAATCATTACTAGGCAACCAATAGGCGAACTCACTTGTTCACTTGTGACAAAGTCGCTTGTAATGTGAACGCACCTTGAGGATAGATTTGTATCTGGTTGAGTTTTGTTTGGGGTCCCTGATACCCTGTGGTACCACTGGGCTTCACTCGACTGATTTGCCCTACCTCTAAAAAGTAGTGCTCAGATTCAGATTCATTCTTTATTGTCCCTGAAAGACAGTACCAGTAATATTCACATACTGCACAATACACACATAAATATACAGTTTTAATCGAAATTATTCTACCCTCATTGCAAATCAGGTTAATTGGCAAGATTTACAGCCTTTCAGCCGTTTGGAATGAACAAATCAAACATAAGTAACTGAAAAAGCTCAACACAACAAATGTTTTAAGTGGTTTCCACAAATTCAACTGAAAATGCAACTTTTAATGACTTCTGCAGTCTCAAAATTAGTCAACGCCCTGAATATAATCCCTCATAACAGCGCAGATCTGCAGAACAGGCGTCGTCTCGCTAATCAAGGGCTTCATGAGCTGCACCAGGTGTGCTTGAGCTAGAACACATGAACTATCTGAACTGGGGAGGTATGGCCATGTTAGAAATAAATCAAAAGAATGGTCCAAAAAGTTAAGATGATATCATCAACCTTCACAAACAATGAACAGGATTCAAAAATAAAGATAGCGAAGGAACTAAATGTTCCTAGAGACACCGATGTAATCATAGTTCGCAAGTTCAAAGTTAAAGGAACAGTGGCTACACTCCCTGGACGGGCAGAAAAAGGAAGATATCACCCAGATTTCTGAGGAGGGGGGAAAACCCTCGAGTGACTGCAGAAGACCTGCAGCAAGACTTGATGGCCACAGGCACTGAGGTTTCAGCTTGAACAGTCAACGTCCTTGCACACAGAGTACGACATTTTCGAATGCGTTTTTTCGTATTTGTGATTCGGTGGCTCTGAATTGTCAAAACAGTCACCATTATAAATGCTTGCTTCGTATGCGAAAAACACAGAAAATCGAACAGTGTGTAAGCGTGATTGACATAATGTGAGTTTGTATTTATTTTTTAATGTGCGAAAATTTCGGACGCGAATTTCGGACTCAGTGTGCGAACACCTTTACACACTGCCTCCGAAACTTTTGTCCGTCATAAAAAAATTCTATTCGATTTTCTGCATTTTTCGTAGCAAGAATTTTGAATGGTGACTGTTTTGACAATTCAGAGCCACCGAATCACGAATACGAAAAAACACATTCGCGTACTTAAAAGGCCGAAAAGTTCCAGTTTTGTGTCATCGCTCCACAGAACTGAATCTCAAAACTTCTGTGGCTCATATGATTTTGACTTTTGATTTCACTTTTCTTGTGCTTTCGGGTCAGTAGTGGTGTAGTCTTAGAGTTCTGGCATGCGTTTAGTACGAGCCTTTCTGTTCAAGCTGAAACCTGTTGCCATCATTGCCTATCAGGAGTCACTGAGCTTGGGAGTCACTGGACCTTCAACAGGACAATGATCCCAAGCACACCTCAAATTCCCCCAAGGCTTGGTTGCAGAAGAAGTCCTGGGAGATACAGTGGCATCACAGTCTCCTGACTCGAACCCCATAGAAAACCTCTGGTGGGATTTGAAGGAGGACAAGAATATGCCTGAACTGGAGGCCATTGCTCATGAGGAAATATTAAATATTTATTGCCACGAAGGGGTTGAATACTTTTGAGACTGCATTAAAAGTTGCATTTTCAGTTGAATTTGGGGAAACCACTTGTTGTGTTGAGCTATTTCAATTACTTTTGTTTGATTTGATCATTGCAAAAAGCGTAGTCTGTTAGTTTTGCCAATAAATTTTTTTTTTGCAATGGGGGCTGAATAATTGCAATCGCAACTGTACATACTACACAAAAATGGCAACAGCAACAAAAAGCTATCCTGGAGCTCTCCTGTTGGCGCTTGCAATGCCAAGGTCATGGGTTTGATTCCCAGGGATAGCAAGAACTGATAAGAATGTAAATGTGTACCTTGAAATGCATCTGCCAAATGCATAAATGTAAATGTAAAACCGTATGAATGCAATGCTAGGCCCCTTGCTAACGCTTTCCCAGGCATCTCATCATGCCCTGGTGGACCCTTAGACCATGATATGATGTTATCTTTGTCCAGCCACAGATACAGCGTTGTAGACTGTAGTGTCCTGTTAGTAATATAATAATAAAAATTATAATAAATAAAATAATATAAATATAATAAAAATATAGCTAGAATGTTAACGATAATAAAAGAAAAAAGACAAACAAAATAATAATGTAATATAAAATATTATAATAATTAAAATAAAATAAAACAAAAGATAATAAAATATGGTTAATACAACAATGTTGATAATCGTTTAATAATATAAATATAATTTGAATAGAGGTGTAATGGTACAGCGAAGTCAAGGTTAAGTACAATTTTGGTACAATAAGTAAAATGGTCACACTTTAGTTTAGGATCCAATTCTCACTATTAAACAATGGCTTTTGCCTTAATAAATCCCTAATTACTGCTTATTAATAGTTAGTTAGGTATTGAGTGGATTAAGGGATATAGTACATGTTCATGCAGAATACGGCATTCATTTTTGCTTTATAAGCACTAATAAACAGCCAATATACTAGTAATATGCATGCTTATAAGCTACAACTAGTTAAAAGTGTCGAGTTAAACTATTTTAGGGTCCAATTCTCAAAGGACCAAGTCCACAATGTTAGGTTTCTTTTCTTTTGAACAGACTGTAATGCAAATCAAAGTTTGTTCCACCTAGCGGCATTTAGTCCCCTAGTTGCTACAGTACAGCCTGCTTTAGTGTATTAAAAGTGACATATTATGCCCCTTTCACAAGATGCAATATAAATCTATGGTGTGTGTGAAATTTCAGCTCAAAATACCAGATCATTTATTATAGCGTGTCAAATTTACCCATTTTTAGGTGTCAGCAAAAACGCGCCGTTTTGGTGTGTGTCCCTTTAAATGCAAATGAGCTTTAGCTCCGCCTCCGTCCAGAAGAGGGCGGAGCCTTCACACGGGCTTCAGAGACTCCGGCAATAACAACACAGGCCAATCTCACTGATCCAGAGTCAGGAGTAACCAGCAGCGAGTGCAGCCTTACGGAGAGACTCAGCGAGAGCTTCACTTTCACACGTTTCTGACAGATTTATTGAAGGTTTGTAGTGAAGCGGTTCTTCAGCAGCGGTCCTTCAAATAATCTTAACCCAAAGTTTTGTCTGTGAGACCAGTTAATATTCAATTAAGTTATTAGTTAATATTAATTGCAACATTTACTAATATGTTATTAAAGCCAAAGGTTGTATTTTGTTAATGCACTGTAAACTAACATGAACAAACAACGAACAGCTGGATTTTAATTAACTAACATTGACAAAGATGAATAAATACTGTAACAGATGAATTGCGCATTGTTAGTTCATGTTAATTAATACATTAATGTTAACTAATGAACATTATTGTAAAGTGTTACCATTTTATCACATTTGGATTTCATACATGCATTTTTTATTCAAACAAAATCCTGTCATCCAGCATCTCCTCCATCTTTTATTCTCGTCCTTTTCACCAAAAATGTGTTTTAGATGGACAGATCAATACAGTACACAGAACAGTAGGATGCTGGAAAATAACAATGTCTTTTCTGTTCACCAAATGCTTGTTAATCTTCGCTATTGCTTCAATGCAAGTGAACAAGCGCATGTGTAGCGTAGTGACGTGTGTGTTCAAGTTAGCAGATATGAGCAGATTCTGAGCAATATTTAATATATCATGATGACTCACGAGTTTTTGCGCTAAATCTGCGCAGATTTGACTTACGCACGAACTTCCCCAGCAGAGAGAGAGTAAACATAAATAAGTCAAGCTGATTTTGGAAGACAATTGTGACTAACTGATCTTCATTATCAAAAACAGAGACAATAATAATAATAAATAAAATTATATAAATATAATAATTATATTAATAATAAAAGCAAAAAAACTCGAACAAAAATAAAATAAAATCATATAATAATAAAAAAATAACAATAAAAGATATTAATAAAAATAATAAAAATGAAAAAAATAATAACGTCATGTTAAAACTACAGTAATTATGACATGTGGTGTGAGTGAGTGTGTGTGAGTGTGAGTGTGTGGTGTGAGTGTGTGGTGTGTGTGGTGTGCAGGGGTTAAAGTGAAAAAAATTCCTGAGCCTGAACTTTTTTGGGGGGGGGGGGTTTGGGGCAGATGAACTTATCTTCAATGGCACCATTTATTTTTAAGTATTACAGCTGTATCTTAATCTTTTTATGAATGAAAGCCAGTATCACTCATTATATCTACTGATGTCTCGATGAAAATGAATTCCCCCCAAATTGTAAACATTAGGCTTTAAAAAATATAAAAACCTTTAATTTAAGTGAACTTAAAACAATCCTCACTTAAACCCATAATAAATGTCATTTACCTGTACCATACAGAAATTGAATAAGGTTATAAAACAGTCCGCACTGCATACATTTTAAATGAAATATAGATTAATCCTTATCAAAGCTACAAGCGTTCTTTAGTCGAGGGCAGTGAGTAATTTTCTCTGATCCCTCTGTTCTAAGGTTAACTTTACTGACAGACAGAATTAATGGCTCCTGTCACTTTAAGATCAGCCGCTGCTGACAGGATCTCACGCATCTCATTCTCACACTAGGCGACTATTTACTTCCATTTAAGACTGTTCTTGTGAGGATACTCGACAAAACTGACATTTTGGCATAAATGTGTGTGTTATTGTTCGTTCAAGGCGCGAAAGAGAACATGAAACTGGCGCACGTCTTTCTGTGCGTCTCGTGTGTGTGTGTGTGTGTGCGCGTGTCAGGAGGACATTCACTGACAGCGCGTTCTCTTTTGTCTTGTCGTGCATGAGTGGTTTAAAGCATTTGCGTGAATAAGAGCGTGATCATAACCCTAGCTAAAGGATGACAGAAAGAACGGATGCTGCGTTAATTGCTTAAATATTTTAACACGTTAGCTGGACAAAAATGAATCGCATGCAAAAATAATAATTTTTTCCTCACGGCCGCACGCCGGAGATCCGGCACGGTGCGGAATACTTTAAGCCCTGGGTGTGTGTGTGTGTGTGTGTGTGTGGGTGTGGTGTGTCTGTGTATGTGTATGTGTGGTGTATGTGTGGTGTGTGTGTTGCGTCTGTGTGTGTGTGGTGTGTGTGTGTTGTGTCTGTGTGTGTTGTGTCTGTGTGTGTTGTGTCTGTGTGTGTGTGTGTTGTGTCTGTGGTGTGGTGTGGTGTGTGTGTGTGTGTGTGTGTCGGTGTGGTGTGTGGTGTGTGTTGTGTCTGTGTGTGTTGTGTCTGTGTGTGTGTGTTGTGTCTGTGGTGTGGTGTGGTGTGTGTGTGGTGTGTGTGTGTCGGTGTGGTGTGTGGTGTGTGTTGTGTCTGTGTGTGTTGTGTCTGTGTGTGTGTGTTGTGTCTGTGGTGTGGTGTGTGTGTGGTGTGTGCTGTGGTGTGTGTTGTGTCTGTGTGTGGTGTGGTGTGTGTGTGTCGGTGTGTGTGTGTGGTGTGGTGTGGTGTGTCGGTGTGTGGTGTGTCGGTGTGTGGTGTGTGTTGTGTCTGTGTGTGTTGTGTCTGTGGTGTGGTGTGGTGTGTGTGTGGTGTGTGTGTGACGGTGTGTGGTGTGGTGTGTGTTGTGTCTGTGTGTGGTGTGGTGTGGTGTGTGTGGTGTGGTGTGTGTGTGGTGTGTGTGTGGTGTGTGTGTGTGTGGTGTGTGTGTGGTGTGTGTGTGGTGTGTGTGTGGTGTGTGTGTCGGTGTGTGTGTGTGGTGTGTGTGTGGGGTGTGGTGTGGTGTGGTGTGTCGGTGTGTGGTGTGTGTGTGTCGGTGTGTGGTGTGGTGTGTGTTGTGTCTGTGTGTGTTGTGTCTGTGGTGTGGTGTGTGTGTGACGGTGTGTGGTGTGGTGTGTGTTGTGTCTGTGTGTGGTGTGGTGTGGTGTGTGTGTGGTGTGGTGTGGTGTGTGTGTGGTGTGGTGTGTGGTGTGGTGTGTGTGTGGTGTGTGTGTGGTGTGTGTGTGTCGGTGTGTGGTGTGGTGTGTGTTGTGTCTGTGTGTGGTGTGGTGTGGTGTGTGTGTGGTGTGTGTGTGTCGGTGTGTGGTGTGGTGTGTGTTGTGTCTGTGTGTGGTGTGGTGTGGTGTGTGTGTGGTGTGGTGTGGTGTGTGTGTGGTGTGGTGTGTGGTGTGGTGTGTGTGTGGTGTGTGTGTGGTGTGTGTGTGTCGGTGTGTGGTGTGGTGTGTGTTGTGTCTGTGTGTGGTGTGGTGTGGTGTGTGTGTGGTGTGTGTGTGTCGGTGTGTGGTGTGGTGTGTGTTGTGTCTGTGTGTGGTGTGGTGTGTGTTGTGTCTGTGTGGGTCTGACCTGGTTTGGTGGGAGTACTGAAGGAGCCGAAGCCCTGAGCCGCCACAGACCCGGCTCCGGTGCTGAAGGACCCGCTGGGCTTCTGTTCCCCGAACGAGCTGCTGGAGAAGCTGAAGGCCTTCGCTCCGCTGCTCCCAAACAGGTTAGCCGGACCTGAGACACACACACACACACACACACACACACACCACAGCTTCAGCACCAGTCAAACACACACCCGTCACTCAGACACTATAACTGATGCTTCCCTCAGGAACGTTCTCCTGGTTGCGTTCGCGGCGCCAGTGGGAACTCTGAAGTGCCGAAAGACAAAAGCCCTGAGTGTCATAACCCTGGGAAGCGTGTGTTAATACCTGTGTTAATCGGCTGGCCGAAGCCGCCCGCGGCCGGCGCTCCGAACGGGTTCTTGTTGGCGGCGTCTTCACTGGGTTTCCCTCCGAGACCACTGAAGAACCCTGATCCTGAGGACGTGTTTCCCGCGCTCGAGCCGAACAGACCAGCACCGGACTGAGCCTGGGCACACAACCACACCGCATACACACTTCAGGTACTTCACACACAGCCAGGAGTTATTATAGAGTGTGTGCAAATCAAGTCTCCATTATTTATACAGCTTTACAACACAGAGTTTCAGAGCAGCTTTACAGAGATAACAGGAGAATAATGCAACACAGTGTGTTTCCAGAAGAGAATAGCGTCTCAGTCCAGCTGAAGTGAGTTCAGTGATGCTTCATTTCTGTTGTAACAAAGTTATTAATTTAGTTTATTTATATATATAGCCGCTCTGGAGTAAACCGTGATGTCATCGTCCAGCTCAGTTCAGCTCTCATATAATGCTGTCAATGCAGGAGATCAATAATATTGCTGAATATTACATTAAATGTCCCCAACTAGGATTTGCAGTTATTATTGCGTGTCAATATGCTGAATTATGGGGTAAAATCACACCCTATATATTGTGTTGTTATATATTGTATTGACAACTCCTCAATCAAATATTTAGCATCGTATATTCTGCATAATTGGATGTTTTTAAATAAACACAGACAAAAAACTACACAAGTTTTATGTCTAGACGATATGATGATATATATAACGTTCACAGGCAAATGTGCTTTTTGTGTTTCCCCAGCGTGGAAATCACGCTCATATAAATGTCAAGAGACATGATTTTTGTTCCCTGTAAATTATTTTTGACTGCATTATGATGATTTCTAAATTCAGAATATGATCAGGATTGCGTAGGTGGATGTGTTCGGGGAATTTGGCTGTTTAAAGTGTAACATTTAAAGCCACTTGAAAAAAAAAGATTTGTTAATTTTAAATGAACGAGATCGAACAAGAGAGTCAGTAAAATGATCCGAACTTCCCATCACTAGTGGAACAACGGTTTAATCTGATTCATGAATGTAATTGAACATCTGTGAGTTTTATCATATTGCTTTTATTAAGGGTTTTTACTCTCTCCATCCAGAGACTGTGGTAAAACCAGCCTCTTGTGCATTACTGCTGTATATTAATGGTTTTAACAGGTTTTGGGTCTCACTGGCTGGCGATGATGGCAAACCAACAGTAAAAACATGACATTTGCCTCCAAAAACAGATATATGTCATTGGGGTTCCTCGAACTGACAGCTCATCTGGTTTCAGAAGCCTCTCTGAAACGGCATGTGAGACTCCAACACACGTTCATAACTTGTGTGTGTGTGTGTGTGTGTGTGTGTGTGTGTGTGTAGGAGCTGTACCTGTCCGAAGACGCCGGACTGCTGTCCGAACACCGACGAGCTGGAGGTGCTGCTGCCGAACCCTAGTTAAACACGTCAAGAAATCAAACATACAGACACCAACTCTGTGTGTTTATTCTTCAGCATGGGATGAAATTAGTCTCAAATTATAAGCAAATGCATGCACAATTATCACTGTTGATAAGTTGATAAGCGCTGCAAATGTATCTTGATATCCACAACCAAATGCGTTTCTGTGAAATTTGTACAAATAAATCTGTTTGTGAATACTATTTTCTTTTGTATTAGTGCATCATAATTAGTGCATGCAACAAGGAAGATGTGCATTTGTGGATCGAGTCGCAATGGATGGATTCATGCAAGTCCTTAATTAGGGTTGGGAATCAGGACTCGAATACTTGAGGTCAGGAATCGGATAATTGTTATAAAATATGCTTGAAATGTATATTAGTTCGGCTAGTTGTTTTCTATGGTGTTTTTAAACCACAGGCAAACGTTTCCCTATTAATCGGTCAAACTGAGTCGCAAAAGCGTCTGAAATTGTTTGCGTTTCCTCACATTGTACTTTATAAGCCAGAAAGCATGATAGCGCTGGAGATACGTTAGATCGCTGACACCTAATGCGCATGTTTACAGGGCTAATTCAGTGTAGTAGTGTGTCGTGAGCTAGTTATGGGTCAGTGGATGTGACTCCGGCCCGTCGGGGGAATGTGCATCAGTCTCGGGTGTGTCTTCCTCAGGATTCCTCCCATTCCTGCGCGTTCCTGTGACGTCCACCTTATAAACAGCTGAGTCGCTGACCCCTGACCCCCAATGTACACCTGTTTATGTTCTGCATGTTTAGGCACACATTAAACCCTAAAGAATGTGCTGATTGAAATTATGCAAATGTGACGGTATGGTTTACCTTAGACTGCATATTATGTGAATTATTGACGCTTGCCATTTTTTCCAGCCTAACTCAGTCAGACTGATCGAGCGAGCGTTAAAGCCAATGTTCAGTCAGGCAATCCAATCTCAAAATCCAAATGAATTAAAGTGGATCAACTCAGTAAAGACTAGGGTTGGGTATCGTTTGAATTTTATCGATTCCTAATTTAGATTCCAATACGGTAAAAATAACGTGGATATCATTCACATTTAGTCTTATTGCAAATCATTTAATTGTAGCTGAATATCATCAACAGGCTAAGTAACTCTTACTCAAGGAGCGTTTGCCTGTGGTTTAAAAACACCATAGAAGAACAACTAGCCGAACTAATATACATTTCAAGCATTATTAAAGACTAGTAAACACTCAGTTATTAAAAAAGAACAAATAAAAAATTAGCAATCGCAACAAATAGACACAACTGAACAAAGATACGACTGAAATAAACAGTGTTTTAAGATTTTCAGGTGTTCAGGTTCAGAAACTGTAATCAAATGTAAAATAACACTCACTTTATCAATAACATATACATTATAAATATAGTTACAGAAGTTATCCAGTCTAGAGCGAGTGTGTGTTCTCAGTCTTCTGTTGTGTGATTAGTGTTATTATAGAGACGGCAGGAACATTAGTGCTGTCACTTTAAGAGCTGCACGGGTCCGATACACTGATACACATGAACACAGAACACAGAGTCTCTCGCGCTCCAACGCTTTACACTCATATTGAGATAATGTGCACAGCACAGAAAACAGCGCGCGAGTCGTCTCATATTGTCATAAAGTCATATTGAGACGCTCACAAAGGAATCGATATAACAAGTATCCGATTCCTGACCCTACATCGTACTCTGTCTTGTGGGAATAAACTACCCTGTGATTTGTGTGAACAGATTGTCCAGTGCGTTTATTAAAACCCACCTGATGGTTGTCCAAAACCGAACCCAGAGGACGCCGTGGTGGTGTTGCTCCCGAACATGGACCCCTGGCCAAAGCCTGCGCTGGGCTGTCCGAAACCAGGAGCGCTGCTTTGGGAAAAGAGTCCAGTTCCAGTGCCAGTGCCGGAGCCGGTGCCAGTGCTGGCTGCGAAGGAGAAGGAACTAGCACTGTTAGCGCTAGCGGCTCCAAACATCCCTGCTCCTCCACCGGTGGCCGTCGAGGTGGTGGAGGTCGTAGCCGGCGCCCCAAACCCAGGGCTAGCGCTAAACGCCGCCTGACCAAAACTGAAGTTGCTAGCGGAGGCGGCAGGCTGGCCGAAACCAGCAGGACTCTGTCCGAACGCAAGCTTGCCAAAGCCAGGGGTCGAAGTGGCGCCAAACGCGGTGGATCCGAACGCTGTGCTCGGAGCGGCGGGTGATTGTCCGAAAGTAGGAGCTGCGCTGGTGGTGATGGCTGTGGATGGGGTGGATGAAGCCGAAGTAGTGACGACTGTGGAGAAACCGATGGTGTGAGCGTCCAATGGCGGGGCAAAGATTGAGCCTGGTTTGTCAGACGCTGAAGTAGCTGGAGGCTCTTGGGAAGCAGGAGTGGCTAAAGAAGGGCTGCTAATCGTCTCAAGAGCGGGATTAGCGACCGGTTCCGCTAAAGGATGCTCGGATACAGCCGTCGGTGTGTCGGATGGTGGAGTAACCGATGGAGGGGGTGCGGGCGAGACCTCCAGAGTTGGAGGAGTAGGAGGCTTGTTGGAAGTTGCTGTAATGGTTTCTGTAATGATGGGAGCCGCGGCTTCAGTGACCGATACGACTGGCGCACTTAAAGCTAGCGGTTTAGGACTGGGAGGTTCTTTAGCTTCTTCTTTAGCCACCTCGGGTGAAGCCGCCGTCGGGAGGGAGTTTGTCGGAAGAGTTGTCTCTTGTAGAGGTGCGCGGAGAAGACTGCCGAAAGACGTGGCGTCCGCTGAGAAAGTCGTTGAGGGAATCGTAAAAGTTGGTTTTATTGCGGGAGCCGCTGCTTCCTGCGGTTTAACGGCGGGTGTAGCCGTGCCGAGAGCTTGTGGCGTCATCGTTTTCGTAGCTTCTGTAGTGGCGCTTTCTAATTCTGCTGTTGTACTTCCAGTTTCAGCAGGCTTGATTTGCGCGGAATTGAACGTGAATCCTGTGGATCCGTTGCCAAAGGTGAAACCGAGCGCGGGTTTGGAGGCATCCTTGAGTTCTTCGCTTTGGCCGACTCGTAAGCCGGAGAAGCAGCCGAGAGTTTCTCCTTGGGCTTTGGGAGCGTGAGGGAGTTTAGGAGTCTCTGGAGGCGGGGTCGAGGAGCTCGCGCTCGGCGCGGGAGAAGCCAGTTTCGGGGTGAAGGAGAAAGGCTCCTCGGATCCACCGGGGCCAAACGGCATCTTTGATCCGGTACTGCTAGCGAAGGAGAACTTGCCTGGCGGGCCAGAACTCTTCGCTGTTTGCAGGATTAGAAGAAAAAGAAAAGAAAGAAATTTACTAAGAAAGAATCTGCAGAAAGTTAAAATAAGAACCAATTTGATTTATAGCTGTTTTCAATGCTTGTTTTGTCTATTTTAAAGTCCCCCTGTGGTGATTTTTAATGTTGTTTGTGTGTCTATGTGATGTTTTTAATACGCTTTAAGACACACCATGTGTAAGTTCATAAGTAAACAAAAAAAGGAAATCCAAAGTGCGTAAAAATCAAACGTTTGCATCTCTAAATGAGACGAGACACAAATGGAGACGATACCTTGAGTGTTGTTGGCGTCCGGGGATTGAGATGTGAAACTGAACCCTGCTGACCTGTGAAACAGCAAAACATGAGTCTTACATACAATCAAATATGAAGACATTAGACATGACATCAGAAGAGTTGCTGAAGAGACTCTGAAATGTGATGTTTTCGATCGGTAAGATTTTTAATGATTTGAAAGAAGTCTCTTCTGCTCACCAAGGCTGCGTTTATATGATTTAAAATACAAAAAAATAAACAGTAATATTGTGAAATATTATTGTAATGTAAATCAGCTGTTTTCTATGTGAATATATAGTAAAGTGTAATTTATTCCTGAATTTCCAGCATCATTACTCCAGTCTTCAGTGTCACATGATCCTTCAGAAATCACTCTAATATGAGGATCTGATGCTCGAGAAACATTTATGATTATTATCAGTGTTGAAAACAGTTATTTACATTTTTATTTCAGGATTCTTTGATGAATGGAAAGTTTAAAAGAACAGCATTTATCTGATATAGAAAGCTTTTGTGACATTATACTCTACCGTTCAAACGTTTGGGGTCAGTAAGGATTATTATTTTAATTTTAGGGGGAAATAAATAAAAGAAATCAATACTTTTAGACATCAAGGATTAATTAAATTGATCAAAATAAAGACATTCATAATGTTACAAAAGATTCTATTTCAGATAAATGCTGTTCTTTTGAACTTTCTATTCATCAAAGAATCCTGATTTTTTTTAACTCTTTTCAATATTGATAATAAACGAATGTGTCTCGAGCATCAGATCCTCACATTAGAGTGATTTCTGAAGGATCATGTGACACTGAAGACTGGAGTAATGATGCTGAACATTCAGGAATAAATTACACTTTACTATATATTCACAGAAAACTGCTGATTTACATTTTAATAATTTTTCACAATATTACCGTTTATTTTTTTGTATTTTTAATCAAATAAACGCAGCCTTGGTGAGCAGAAGAGACTTTTTTTTCAGAAGAGAAAATATATTTTAAAAACAAAAAATCGTACCGATGGTCGTGAATACAGAGGTTGAGGTAGTTATAGTTATGTTTAATAACTCACGGTGTAGAAAACGAGAAGCCCTTCGAGCTCTTCTCACTGACGGATGAAGACGCTCCTGCATCGGGCTTTGCTGCTCCGCCTGTCCCACACACACACACACACACACACACACACACAAGCGCAATATTAAACATTCATACTTTTATTCAGCAAGGATGCATTAAACCCTCATCCTTCCCTCGCGGTCTGGAACAAATCTTAAGCCCTAAAATTATACTTAATTTTTTTCTGTCCATAAAGCTTATTTCATTTCATTTTGACAATTTTTTTTTATATTTTTTAAAGCAATTTGTTTTGGGAGTTTTTTTTTTATAAATATAGAGTCATTTAGAAGCACATTCCTCACATTCTTTCAAATTAAATTCAAAATAACTCACAATTTCATGCATAACCCTTTTAATTCAGCTCTAAATATCTTACATTGGGAGTCTTTGACCTCTTGTGGAAAATAAATAACACCACATGATATTTCCTGACTCTAGATGGGCTTATAGCTCTATATGGAGCAGAGGAGCTGTTCCGCTGGGTCCTAAAGCCAGTTCAGTTCAGTGTGGATTCACATACACATAATAAAACAGTCTTTTGGTAAAGTTTTTGCACTTTTAGTTTGAATTTGGAGCATTTTTAGTTTTTTCTATGTGTACTGAAGCTTTCCTCGCATTCCTAAGGGGGTCCGATTGACCCGAGAGGGAAGGGTGTGTTACTTTTTAAAATTTCAAACACAAAACTCCTCGAATCCATATTTGTTTTTAGTTGTGTATTCGTGGTTCAAGTGACAATTTTCCGTGTCAAAGCGACCCGAGGGAAGGATGAAAGTTAAATTGCTCAAAAGTGGCAGTAAAAACGAACGGGAACTCCCACCTACCGAACACAAAGCTAGAAGATGTGGCCTGGGCCGGCGACTGGCCCTTTAACGCGGCTTGAAAGGAACTCTGTGGAAGAGAAGAAACGGACACACCAAACAACACACATTAGATGTCGGCCTTTTTAAAAAGCAGAGTCCTTGGTCTAACTGTAGTGCATCTCATGTGAGACTCACTTTATTGGCCTCAACCGTAGCCAGAACCTGCTGAACCACCTGAGCCGCCGGTGCTGGAACAGACGCGCTACACACACACACACACACACACACACACACGGAACAATGATCATTAACACTCTTAGGAGAACATCTATCATCTGAGGGACAAAATCATTGCAGAATTCAGTCATAAAAACAGAATTTTAAGCATAACTGACACTGAATCTGGCCCTTTTTGGATGAATAAATCAAAAGTGGGGATGTACACTTAATCAAATGGCAATATGGACTCGTGATTGTGAATATTCAAGGCTATTAAAACCTGAAGTCTCACTATACGAGCACATGATGACATGAACTTCATGTCCAGGGCTGAGCTGATCTGAGTCACTTTAGCAGCATTTCATTTGAGCACAGACGGACACACACACACACACACACACACACACAAAAATAAAAGTTCGGTTTAACTTGAAGAAATTATGACAGAAGTATATATTACAACTGTACAGCTCAATTTACCTCTCAAATGAAAATGTAACAATTTATTTTATATTTTGGCAAACAACAGGTTTACTGTTCAAATTATAACAGAACAAATATTAGGGTATTCCTTTAAAAATTACAATTTAATAATTTTATTCTTAGTATTGGTAGTAGTATGATTTTTTTTTTAAAGATTAATTAAATTATTAATGTTTTATCATTTCATTTGATCACCATCGTTTTGATACGTTTGTATGAAATCATAACTCCAGAAATTAAAACGGAACAATTTCTCTGGGATTTTTTTTTTTATAGGCCCG
>CM060595.1:1050563-1110563 GCA_030578255.1 Tiaroga cobitis
TATATCGTGTCACAATATATTGCAATACAAAAAAGCATCAATATGTATCGTGGATTAACCCAAAATAAAAATTACTGTGTGAGAAAAAAATTCAAGTTTCTGAGTTTCAGTGTCAGTATTACATTAAACTACTATATACACTCACCTAAAGGATTATTAGGAACACCATACTAATACTGTGTTTGACCCCCTTTCGCCTTCAGAACTGCCTTAATTCTTCGTGGCATTGATTCAACAAGGTGCTGAAAGCATTCTTTACGAAAGTTGGCCCATATTGATAGGATAGCATCTTGCAGTTGATGGAGATTTGTGGGATGCACATCCAGGGCACGAAGCTCCCGTTCCACCACATCCCAAAGATGCTCTATTGGGTTGAGATCTGGTGACTGTGGGGGCCATTTTAGTACAGTGAACTCATTGTCATGTTCAAGAAACCAATTTGAAATGATTCGAGCTTTGTGACATGGTGCATTATCCTGCTGGAAGTAGCCATCAGAGGATGGGTACATGGTGGCCATAAAGGGATGGACATGGTCAGAAACAATGCTCAGGTAGGCCGTGGCATTTAAACGATGCCCAATTGGCACTAAGGGGCCTAAAGTGTGCCAAGAAAACATCCCCCACACCATTACACCACCACCACCAGCCTGCACAGTGGTAACAAGGCATGATGGATCCATGTTCTCATTCTGTTTACGCCAAATTCTGACTCTACCATCTGAATGTCTCGACAGAAATCGAGACTCATCAGACCAGGCAACATTTTTCCAGTCTTCAACTGTCCAATTTTGGTGAGCTCTTGCAAATTGTAGCCTCTTTTTCCTATTTGTAGTGGATATGAGTGGTACCCGGTGGGGTCTTCTGCTGTTGTAGCCCATCCGCCTCAAGGTTGTGCGTGTTGTGGCTTCACAAATGCTTTGCTGCATACCTCGGTTGTAACGAGTGGTTATTTAAGTCAAAGTTGCTCTTCTATCAGCTTGAATCAGTCGGCCCATTCTCCTCTGACCTCTAGCATCAACAAGGCATTTTCGCCCACAGGACTGCCGCATACTGGATGTTTTTCCCTTTTCACACCATTCTTTGTAAACCCTAGAAATGGTTGTGCGTGAAAATCCCAGTAACTGAGCAGATTGTGAAATACTCAGACCGGCCCGTCTGGCACCAACAACCATGCCACGCTCAAAATCGCTTCAATCACCTTTCTTTCCCATTCTGACATTCAGTTTGGAGTTCAGGAGATTGTCTTGACCAGGACCACCTAAATGCATTGAAGCAACTGCCATGTGATTGGTTGATTAGATAATTGCATTAATGAGAAATTGAACAGGTGTTCCTAATAATCCTTTCGGTGAGTGTATAACGTTGAATGTAATGTATAATAATGCAGTGGGGGAATATCTGTGTGTCCTGATAATGCCAGATGTCTGATGTTACCAGTAAAAAGTGGCCGACATTATTTTAAAAATATCTAGTCCGTGAAAGAGTGCAAACATATTCGTCTAAAATAATTCAGTATTTTCAGCTTCAGAATCATGAATATTGTTATTCTGGTGTCTCTATTGTCCTGTGCGTTGGGTTTCAGCACCAAGTCCAAGTCTATTCATTTACACACACACACTGCAACACCAAATCTAGCATTTTAAATTTTTAAAACATTTTTGTTAACGTTTTATCATGTCTTGGAGCATCATAATAGTATCGTATCGTGAGTTCAGAGTCGTGATATGTATCGAATCGTCGTTACACCCCTACCTGACAATACTAAAGATCAGCTCAAAATATTTTCTTTATTTGGTGAACAAGGTTGGCGTGTTTGTACCTGGCTTCTGGCTGGTCATGTGTCTACTGAGGGCGGCTCTCCCAGCAGCCTGAGGGGCGGGGACTGAGGTGGGCGTGGTCTTATCAGTGGGCGGGGCTCCGTGCTTCACTGTTTTTGTGGCTAGCGCTGTGCTATCGGCACTGTCCATGTTTATCTTCGGAGCTGCAACACATTCAAGAGACATTCAGGCAAACCAAAAATTATTCAGACACCAGATATAATTTTTTCTACTAGTGTGTGCAGGACACTATAGTTCTTATGTAAGTGAGGAGAGCAGAATAAAGTAAACTGTGACATATTATACCCAAATATTCTTCATACAGGGACTACCAGTGACATTTATACACATTTGGGATTAAAAATGATTCCTCCACTTTGAGCTGATCATGTTTTGCTTTAGTGTGTTTTCTGTAATTGCTAATGCTCTTTTTACACACACACTGAACAACATGAAGCATTGCTTGGTCACTGGTTGAGCTAAACTGGTATTATCTAATTGTGTAGTTAAATTTAACAGCTGACAGATATTCAACATAATTCATGTGTGAGAGTCTAACAGAAGGACGGACAAAACCAGTCAAATATCCACTGATCTGAGAACTCTGAGTTCTGCTCATGTTTATAGCTATAGCGAATAAACTGTGATAATGTGAGAGATGTGTACGGTTCATGAGTGCGTGTTGAGATCGGCACGGGCCGCACCGGCGCTGATGATCGGGACTCTGCTGAAGGGACTGGCACTGAAGCCCGGCTGTATGGAGGGTGTTCGGACCACGGTCGGGTGTCTCGGGACGCTGGGCATCAGAACCGGCTCGTCCCCGTCCTCAGCCAGCGCCAGTGAGTCCTCGGGCTCCAGAACCTGAGACAGAGACGAGCTCGAGCTCACCTCATCCAGATCCTCGTAGAACTGAGGACACAGGAACGCGGACCGCGACAGGTTGGCTGAGGAACCAGAAACACGGAGAGAGCTCGGATCGTTTCAAATACAAAATTATGTGAATTTGGTCATTTCAATGAGTTTTTTTTAGACAAAGACACAGTAATACACAGTAACGGTTAAATTACTCACTGAGTGTTTGATTTGTTCATTTTAAATGAGTTTGATAGACAAAGTCACAGTAATACATGGTTATATTACTCACTGAGTGATAATTCAAACAATAATTCAAATGTGATCATCAGGAGTTGCTGAGAAAATGATGTTGATTCATTAATTAAACCTTAATGAATTGATTTCTGTAAATCATGTGCAATTCCATAAACTGGAAGACTGTCTGAACACTGTATATGCAATAATCTAAAAAAAAAAAGGATAATTAAAAAAGACTAACACTGCGACCTAAGATTCCAGAGACAAGCAGTTTCTGTCCACATCAGATGCGATTTGCATATTCATAGAACCACGCATAATAAATGAGGCGAGGGTGTCGAGTTACATTCAAGATATTTTGAGGCATTACCAAAGAAAAAACTTTTAAATATGTGCTTTTGGTGATCAGAGATGAGTTTTAAGGGATATTATTATTGACTACAGGGGGACTTTAAATAAAGCACATTATCAGTAGGGTTGGGAATCGAAAATCGGATCAGATACTTGTTATAAAATTAAAATTTCGATTCCTCTTATCAATTCTTTTGTGAGCGTCTCAATGACTTTAAGTGCTGTTTTCTGTGCTGTGCACACATCCAAAATGTGTGTACAGACAAAGTGATTTTAAATCATCCGCGTGGCATCATCGACCCGTGCAGCTCTTAAAGTGACAGCACTAATATTCCTGCCGTCTCTATAATAACACTAATCACACAACAGAAGACTGAGAACACACACTCGCTCTAGACTGGATAACTTCTGTAACTATATTTATAATGTATATGTTATTGATAAAGTGCAGTGTTATTTTACATTTGATTACAGTTTCTGAACACCTGAAAATCTTAAAACACTGTTTATTTCAGTCGTATCTTTGTTCAGTTGTGTCTATTTGTTGCGATTGCTAATTTTTTATTTGTTCTTTTTTAATAACTGAGTGTTTACTAGTCTTTAATAATGCTTGAAATGTATATTAGTTCGGCTAGTTGTTCTTCTATGGTGTTTTTAAACCACAGGCAAACGCTCCTTGAGTAAGAGTTATTTAGCATGTTGATATTCTGCTACAATAAATTTTTTTGCAATAAGACTAAATGTGAATGGCATCTAAGTTTTTTTATTATCATTTTTTTTACTATGTTGGAATTGAAATTAGGAATCGGAATCGATAAGCGGAATCGAAATCGGAATTGTTATTATTCAAATGATACCCAGCCCTAATTATCAGTAGCTGAGATTATCATTGTCATATTTGTATGTTGTTGTTGTTGTTGCTTTCTAAAAATAGAATAATCACAGATAGGACAAAAACTCTCATTAACATGGTAAAGACGCTATTTATCGCGCGTCTGGTTAAGACACGGTGTTTGGCGAATCAAATTATGAATAATTTACTGGCCTTTTAAAACAAGTACTCCATTTCTGGAATCTGATAACATAGTCTCTAGACGACATGCATATAAGACACATGCAGACTTCAGGAGGACACACGTGTGACGTACCAGGAGCCGTGGATCGAACCGGTGGAGTCTGTCTCTTCGACAAGAAGTTCCTCAGCTGAGACTGCTTGGCTGGGGTCATTTTAGCTGCGCACACACACACACACACACACACACACACACACACACACACACACACACACACACACACACACACACACACACACACACACACACACACACACACACACACACACACACACACAGATCAACATCTCACTCATCTGTGCAGAAGCATCATGATTGTAATGGCATTGACATGTAAAGCCGTGTTTCCACCACAGGGATCAGGATCTAAATGAAGTTTAGCCCCTCAGAGAAGGGGCTTTCGCACTTTCATAGTTCCTGGAGCTATTGGCGCGTTCGCACCGCAGGAACTGGGAACTATTTTAGTTCTAGGAACTCTTTTGGAGGAACTAATTTACTCGTCCAGAGTCGCTCTAAACCAGCGCTATAGATCTACAGTGACGTTAGTGTTCTCTGATTGGCCGAACGCACGCGAAACACCAGCACTTGTCGTTATTAAAAAGACGCACAGATTATAGCCTATATATTTACTCCAGAAACTAACTCTACGAACATGTAAAACAGTGTAAAGATTTAGAGCTTCATCTATCACTGAGGAGAAAACCCAACGCAGCTTTGTCCTATCCGATTTGGTCCTCTTAAAAGGTTCAGGCTTTATTAAGCTTATATTCTAGTGATGGGAATTTCGGATCATTTTACTGACTCTCGTTCGATCTCGTTTATCAAAATGAACAAATCTTTTTTCGAGTCATTTCGTTCATTCAAGTGGCTTTAAATGTTATACTTGTAACAGCCAAATTCCCCGAACACATCCACCAACGCAATCATATTCTGAATTAAGAAATCATTATAATGCAGTCAAAAATAATATACAGGGAACATAAATAATTACTTTACCTTCCGAGTCCTTCGTTCAGTTGTCACGTGACACACGCAATGAACATGAATGACCCATCACTATTATATTCGGATGATGGAACTGTAAAGTCGCGCGCTACGTCACCGGGCTAACTATTAGCCTATAATCCTCACGGTACTTTAGATCGCGGTGGAAACAGTTCCTGGGACAAATATTTCGGGGTAATTTCGGTGGAAACGCGGCTTTAGACACGAGATGGAGGCGGCTTGACATCATCCCCTCAATCCTGCGACTCTTACATGGGGATTTGTCTTGAGCTTTGGGTGCCGTCTCCAGACTGGCCTTCAGAAGAGCTTCCTTCAAACTCTCCAGCTCACGGTCCAGACTGAAAACACACAGAAGCATGTGAACCCTGACGCTCCTTCCATGACAAACACACACTCTCTCAATATCCTCATGGTTAATTCATCATTGATACATTTGCAATAAAAAAGAAATATCAATAAACTAGTGGTTTTAGTGGTTCAAGTGTGACAGAAGTCCTCAGGCTTTGGACCGCTCTGATGAACACTCAATTAACAGAATGAGTTTCGGGTCTAAATGACCCATAATGCATCATGTCCATCCCTTTATGGCCACGATGTACCATCGTCGCAGGTGTGTGGTACGCTGGTGATTACGCAGGTGTGTGATACGCAGGTGTGTGATACGCAGGTGTGTGATACGCAGGTGTGTGTGATACGCAGGTGTGTGTGATACGCAGGTGTGTGTGATACGCAGGTGTGTGTGATACGCAGGTGTGTGTGATACGCAGGTGTGTGTGATACGCAGGTGTGTGATACGCAGGTGTGTGATACGCAGGTGTGTGGTACGCAGGTGTGTGTGGTACGCAGGTGTGTGATACGCAGGTGTGTGATACGCAGGTGTGTGGTACGCAGGTGTGTGGTACGCAGGTGTGTGGTACGCAGGTGTGTGGTACGCAGGTGTGTGGTACGCAGGTGTGTGTGGTACGCAGGTGTGTGATACGCAGGTGTGTGATACGCAGGTGTGTGATACGCAGGTGTGTGATACGCAGGTGTGTGATACGCAGGTGATTACGCAGGTGTGTGATACGCAGGTAGGTGTGTGATACGCAGGTGTGTGATACGCAGGTGTGTGATACGCAGGTGTGTGATACGCAGGTGTGTGATACGCAGGTGATTACGCAGGTGTGTGATACGCAGGTGTGTGATACGCAGGTGTGTGATACGCAGGTGTGTGATACGCAGGTGATTACGCAGGTGTGTGATACGCAGGTAGGTGTGTGATACGCAGGTGTGTGATACGCAGGTGTGTGATACGCAGGTGTGTGATACGCAGGTGTGTGATACGCAGGTGTGTGGTACGCAGGTGTGTGGTACGCAGGTGTGTGTGGTACGCAGGTGTGTGATACGCAGGTGTGTGATACGCAGGTGTGTGGTACGCAGGTGTGTGGTACGCAGGTGTGTGTGATACGCAGGTGTGTGATACGCAGGTGTGTGATACGCAGGTGTGTGATACGCAGGTGTGTGGTACGCAGGTGTGTGGTACGCAGGTGTGTGGTACGCAGGTGTGTGTGATACGCAGGTGTGTGATACGCAGGTGTGTGATACGCAGGTGTGTGATACGCAGGTGTGTGATACGCAGGTGTGTGGTATGCAGGTGTGTGGTACGCAGGTGTGTGGTACGCAGGTGTGTGTGGTACGCAGGTGTGTGATACGCAGGTGTGTGATACGCAGGTGTGTGATACGCAGGTGATTACGCAGGTGTGTGATACGCAGGTGTGTGATACGCAGGTGTGTGGTACGCAGGTGTGTGGTACGCAGGTGTGTGTGGTACGCAGGTGTGTGATACGCAGGTGTGTGATACGCAGGTGTGTGATACGCAGGTGATTACGCAGGTGTGTGATACGCAGGTAGGTGTGTGATACGCAGGTGTGTGGTACGCAGGTGTGTGGTACGCAGGTGTGTGGTACGCAGGTGTGTGGTACGCAGGTGTGTGTGGTACGCAGGTGTGTGATACGCAGGTGTGTGATACGCAGGTGTGTGATACGCAGGTGTGTGATACGCAGGTAGGTGTGTGATACGCAGGTGTGTGATACGCAGGTGTGTGATACGCAGGTGTGTGTGATACGCAGGTGTGTGTGATACGCAGGTGTGTGTTCACCTCTGTTCTGAGAGAGTGGAGGGGGTTCGGCTGGCGAAGCTCCACACTGATGTTCCTCTGTAGAGTCTCAGCTTGTGGAGGTCACCTGACAGTCGCTCCAGAACCGTCTTCTGCTGGTTGATGATGTCCAGGTTATTGGCCAGCGCCGCAAACAGAGCCTCTCCCTCTGGGACGATCATGTGCCTGCGGGAGACATCACGAGCTGTGTTTACATCCAGAGCTGCGGGTTTAGCTTACGCATATGATTGGGGTATCACGTAAAACATTTGTGAATAAAGCAGCGTTAAGATCTCTTGTTCAAGAGAACAAAATCATCACTTCCTGTGAAACTGGTGCAGAATATCAGTAACAAAACTGTAAGTTGCTTTAATGTGGCTGTTTTCCCTCCATCATAAACGAGTGTGTGTCGAGCGATAGACGAAAACAAAGTAAACGCTGTCATGTTCTCTGGCGTTCGGATGCTGGTGTTCGGGAACACACTCGTGTGTGTGAGACGCTTCTGGAGGGAATTACACCCAATCATTCTGATCACACACTTCCACTCCGGTGTTTCAGAAACACCAAACCAACATTAGAGACGCTGCGACGCCATTGGTCCACTGGTTACTCCAGTTATCCAATCACAGCTGATGCTGAGGCATCATGGGATTTATTCAGTAAATGTGTTTCCATCGCAGTTATTCGCATGTCTTCTTATCGGATACAAAACATGAGCGCTAGGGCTGTCAACATGGCTGAAAAGCTACATCTGAATTTCTTTATTAAATATTAGCAAAATTCTAATTATAAAGGCAATACTTAATGTTAGAGGAAAAAGGTGCTGTATTGTCTCGTGTGCCCACAAGAGGGTGCAATGAGCAAATATAATTTCCTTAATATACATGCAAGTAAAATTAGGTTACAATAGTGTGTTAAACTGTGTTTGTGCATCAGTAACCTGAGAAACACACTTACACACACAGCATAATGAACTACATGAACACACAATAGCAAACTGACATTCAGAAACACTCACTTCTACTCTCTACATCTACATATAGTTCATCAAAGACACCAGACGCTCTTGATCTGAGCGAGTTTTTATTTGGCAGCCCTACTGAACGCATAAGAAATTACGCACACCTTGCTGTTTCCATCCAGCGTTTTTAAATGCGATATCCCAAAATAGATGGTTGGATTCTCTTCTCAGGAAACACAGCCGCTCACCTCTGCTTCTTCTTCTTCTCCAAGTGCATCTCCCACTCCACGTCTAAAACGCCATTCACGTCCTCCATGGCGAACTTCACGTACTGGTACAAGCGGCGGATCTCCTGTGACACAAACACACTTTCAGACGGCGCTCTAGGCTAGTTTTTAACAGCAGACGCCAAACGGCGAGTGAGTGAGTGAGTGAGTGTGTGTGTGTGAGTGTGTGTGTGTGTGTGTGGACACCTTGAGCTGCTCCTCTCGCCGCGGGTCCAGGGGTTTCTTGTAGAGGAGCTGGAGATAGTCTTTGTCTCGGTTGAGTTCGCTTTGAGCTCGCGCCTCCTCGGCTCCAGCGAAACCCTCCAGCAAGCTAGTCTTTAGCGCGCTAATGTCCCCGTGAAGAGACTGCGAACAACAGTTCAACAGGGTCAATCATACATCTACAGTTCATCATTATCCACCTTATTCCTGCGCCCCATGACACTTTGCGAGAGTTATGGGTGTAACTTCCGTTAAGCTGTGAACAATCAGAGAAAGGCTCGCTCTATGAACGCAATAATATGTTTAAATAAAAATGTGTCCCAATATGACGACATTATTGTACTCACCCCTTCATCCATTGAACATTAAAGGGATATTTAAAAGTGTAAAAGCATCAACAAAGTATTTTCAACAGACCACAAATAACCCCGAAAGCGCGATTCTTTAAACAGCAATAACAGACGGGTTAAATATCACTGTAGTTATATACAGGTGAAACTCAAAAAATGAGAATATGGTGCAAAAGTTCATTTCAAAGGTTTCAACTTAAAAGGTGAAACTAATATATTATGTAGACTCATTATCAAGCCTTTATTTGTTATAATTGTGATGATTATGGCTTACAGCTTTTGAAAACCTTTTCACAATTTCTAATTTAGAATTTGGGGTTTTCATAAGCCATAATCATCACAATTATAACAAATAAAGGCTTGAAATATCTATATTATATATTAAAGGGACACTAAGTAACTTTTTAGGTAATTTATAATCTAAAATCAATATTTTTATTCATAAATATGTCCTCAATGGTGTACAAATACCTCTGCCAATTATCTGATTTATCCTCGTAAACAAAGAATTTATTATATTTATATACATGGGACGGGTAAGTCCACGGAGGCTTCCATGTAGTTCCGCCATCTTGAAAAACTATAATAGCAGAGAGGGACAAAAAGTACTAGGCCAACGCGTTTCCACAACACGTTTTCATTCAGAGCCGGCGTGACGTGACTGAACGCAGCAGAAGCGGAGGAGCAGAGCAATGAGAGGCGCTTGTCACTGCCCCGGCAAGTTTAAAAGGCTGCGTTGCAAATCCTCGTCGCCAGAAAAGTCCAAAATAGATCGTAAAAGGAAACGTGACCGGAGATTACAAAAAACACAAGTTAATGTCGGGATAGCTTTTTCCAGGTGGATAGAGCTAATGCAGGAGAAAGATTTCAAAAGAGACGCTGAAGTCCTGCTTTCTTCTCGACAGGCAAGTCAGTGTTACAGTCTTAATTACAAGCTTTTTTCATTGTTTGCTTGTGTACTTTATTTTATAGACAGATGAACATGTATAGTTAAAAGTTGATGATGATATCTAACAATGCACGTAGGCTACTTCAGAAAATATAACGAATAAAGAAGGCATAACTACTAACTAATTACAATAGTTCATGTTTTTGACACTCATTATTTCATACTGTAACATTCGTTTGTTCGTTGTGTCAATTTGAAGTTTGTTTGAAATAACAAACCTGTTCACCCGAAGGAAAACTCGACGAAGTGCTATTAGAAGACATCCTGTCATAGCCGGTACATAACGGCTACCGTAGATGCAACACGCATTTGAAAACGCGAGGCGCTGGAGAGCACAATTCGTTTGAATGCAAAATACAATTTCACCACTAGATGGGAGTAATTCTTACTTAGTGTCTCTTTAAGCATTAATAGCATTAAGCGTTTTAAAAGAAGACACAAAAGAGTCTCAGAATGATCCGACGTGTTGTGTATTCCACGTGTCCAGGGGGTTTACGAAGCGGTTTGGTGAAAAACAAATCTAATGTATTATTTAACAAAAATCCTGGCCTTGGTCGTTGGTCTTTGTGCGTTCATGAGACTCCATCAGCGCCGCATAGTTCACTCCGCACACAAGTTGTGTTTAAATCATGACTAAGAAAAATGTGACTTAAAAAGAAAAATAATAATAATAACAACAAAATAAATTCTCCTTTTTGTGGTCCGAAGAAAGAAAGAAGGGCATACGGCATCAGAACACCGCCAGGGTGAGTAAAGGATGTGATCCCGATGTCCCTGTGAGTGTGTGTCGTACCTCCGTGGTTTCCTTGATCTCCAGTGTGAAGGCGTGGACGTTCTCCGAGTCTTTCCTCAGGTCTCTCATGTCGTCTTTGCTTCCCACCCGGAAATCAGCATTTCTGCAGCGGGTCTTCAGATCGTCCAGCTCCTTCTGAAAGTGAGCGATCTGAGCAGAGAACAGGGCAGCGTCAACACGACCGGCCAATCAGACGCGAGCATGTGATCATCGGCTCTACCTCAGACGCGATGCGATAAGATTCAAGCGACAAATAATTTGTCTGTCCACACTAGACGCGACTGCAAGATGTGTCAAAATCAATCAAAACCCACAGCCAATCAGAGCAGCGTGTGGGCGGAGTCTCGCGGCGAGTGTAGGGCGAGTCATCTTGACGGCACTCGCAAGAAAATGGATAAGCAGCTACATAATCAAATTCACAAATATTACACGATTTAAACATTATTAAAAATACATAGGCCAAGTTACTAAAACAATCTTTGTCAAAGAATACACTTGTTTGTTCACAGTTTGAACGTTCTTGTTTCCATTTGTTTAATTTCAAGATCTGAGGTGAATTATCCATTGTTGCTTTTACAGCTAGAGCACTAAACGACATTCAGAGTCACATAACACGCTTTTAACAGTAAACAAAACACATAAACAGTGCCTGAGGTTATCATCGCCACACTTTGTGTTTGTTGTTTGACGTCCAAGAAAAATAGAAACTGTTTCTAAATCGTAGAATCGTCACGTGTCGCCGTCGCGGCGGGTTAGCACAACAACTCTGATTAACATGAAGACGACGCCTTTTATCGCGCGTCGCGTGTAGCTAGGCCACGGTGTTATCACTGTGAAGCTGCTGTGTTTATACAGATTTTCTTTTTTCTCACTGTGTGACTACTTGGAAGTAAATTCATTACAAATACTTTGCTTTAAAAGTATCAATACATTTTCTCAATTGAACAAATGGAAGTGATTTGGCAATAAATGTTGCGATAGAGTTTGTAAATCCTGTTCTCCACGTCAGCGCTGTTCGATCTGACGTGTGGTTTATAACATAAATCTGCGTCGAATTTGAATACTTCCAATTAGAACTGGTATCAATTCTGCGGTGAATTCAAACGCTTTCTCACTGGATCTCCCAGCGCTGTGTCATAATTAACTGTCGCGTGATTGAGATCGGCCCACGAGTAAACCTGTTCTGAGCTAGCGCTAAACGTCCCGCGGTTTCGTTTAACACCTTTCCTGGAGCTCAGACAGTAGAGCGTTCACGCTTGCAACGCCAAGGTCATGGGTTCGATTTCCAGGGAAAGCAAGAACTGATAAGAATGTAAATGTGTGCCTTGAAATGCAATGTAAGTCGCTTTGGATAAAAGCATCTGGCAAATGCATAAATGCAAATGTAGTTTGGTTTGCCGTTTGATGTTTCTCATATGTAACAGAAGTTATTGCTCAAATCAGTGCGACCTCCAATTAACATTCAGAAAATCGATTTAAGACATTTGTGATTCGATTCACAATTGTCCACGTCGGCATCGATGCATCTGAGAATCAATGTCCCCCCCACCCCACCCCACCGCCCCCCGCTTGACATGAGCATGTGAACATGTGATCATGGACTCTACCTCCTCCATTATTCCTGTCATGACGGGGTCCGACTCCTTCTTCTGCTGAAGCTGTCTCTCCAGGGCTTTCACAGACATGACCTGCCATGACAAGAAACACCCCGGTCGGTCAGTGAGCGAATAAACAACTCCACAATCCTCTCTGGCGGACAGATGGCTAGTGTCAGCTGCAGTGCTCATCCTACGGCTGGTGTTTGATTATCTTCTCGATCATGGTTGTGTCGCATGACGCTGATGTTCTTCGTCATCACGAAAGTTGATTATTTTCAACCAACGCATCCATCAACCACATCCAAAATAAGTTTGTGTTTACATAATGTGTGTGTATGTACTCTGTATACTTATTTTGTATACATAAATACACACATATGCATGTATATATTTAAAAAATGCTGTATATATATATATATATATATATATATATATATATATATATATATATATATATATATACACACACACTCACATTCATATATTTAAACAATTTATATAACACATTTATAAATATAAATATTTTATTTATAAATCATTTTTTCTTAAACGTATACAACATGCATACGTGTGTATTTCTATATACAAAATAATTATACAGTACATACACATATATATTATGTAAAAAACTATTATTTTGGATGTGATTAATCGCTGCCCAGCCCTAGTTTTTACATAGACCGACTGTTGCAGAAAATTTAAAGCCGTTTATTACATTTGTTTCTTAGCCTATATTGAATTTATCTAAGTGTTTGTACTTTGCCACCTCTTAGTACTAAATTGAGTTCTGTTTCGCAGCTTATTGCTCTTTAACTATCAAATACACACAAAATAATGTCAAAATGCCGGTCTTGGTGAGTATTCACGTGAACACAGTCAGTTATGTTTTAACGTAAAGAGTTGAGAAAGAAAAGGCATGTGTATCAGTATAATGGATCTGTGCATCAGGTCTGATCCATTACACTGGATGGATGTACCTGCGCTGACGCAGGAGTGGCGACTGAGGCGGGCTTATGCAGAGCGGCTGGAGGAGCGGCGCTGCGGGACACTGAAACACAACATCAGCATCAGCATCTTCTGATTTAATGGCTCCAGGGGCCTCACATTTATAAAGACATTCACAGGAAGATCCAACATGTGAAAGTATGACAAGTTCATTTAAAGGATTTTTTTTAAATGCCCATAAAAACGTTGCTAAATGGACCCCACTTTATTAACAGTTTATCTTAAATTCAAGCACAAAGCGCATCATATCCAGCTCAAGAAAATGTAAATCAGCTTTTCTATGTGAATATATAGTAAAGTGTAATTTATTCCTCGGATTTAAAGCCGATCATGCTTGCCTTTTATAAACGAGGAGTTGGGAATGTGAGCGTGTACCTGCAGGAACGGTCGGTTTGAGCGCGGGTCCCGACGGACCGACGACCTCCACGGCTGCCGGTTTGGGTGTCGAGGTCAAAGACGTCAGGGTGTCCACCGCCGAAAACCTGCCGCAAAACACGCCAAATGCTCATTTAATCATTCAAGATTATCCAGGAAATGAAATATTGAGATCAGGCCAAGCGTTAACCTTCTCTCCATAACCAACACTGAAGAGAGTTAACCTGCAGTTCCTCCACTGGCCACTAGAGGCCGGCTGCAGAAGAGACTCAGTCCCATAGACCCGCATGTTAAAATGCCCAACTTTACAGCAGAAATAAACATGTTTACAGTCTGGTGCTAAAAGTGCTAATGTTGCCCTTCATGACGACTGTGAGGGGGGGAATGTTTTTATAACTCATCCGTGTAAATTATATTAAGCCTTCAAGTTGTGCATAATTAAGGGCGTGGCCACTTGAGTGACAGGTGTGACACTTGAGTGACAGGCCAATTTACCAATCCACAAACTGACACACACATTTTACCAACAAACGCACACATTCTACCCTCCTTCTCTCTACTTTCAGAGGCGGAAGTCTCTAAACTCCTCCTTTCCAATCGCCCTACTACCTGTCCGCTTGATCCTATCCCCACTAATCTACTTCAAGCCATTTCTTCCTCAGTTGTACCCACACTCACGCACATCATAAACAACTCTCTTCACACTGGTACCTTTCCCACAGCTTTTAAGCAGGCTCGAGTAACCCCACTGCTTAAGAAACCCAATCTAAATCCAGCACATCTAACAAGTTACAGACCGGTATCTCTTCTTCCATTTGTCGCGAAAACACTTGAACGAGTTGTTTTCAACCAGATCTCCTCCTTTCTTACACAGAACAACCTCTTGGACGACAATCAGTCTGGTTTCAAAAGCGGACACTCAACTGAGACTGCCCTGCTCTCAGTAATTGAAGCTCTGAGACTGGCAAGAGCAGCTTCCAAATCCTCAGTCCTCATCCTGCTGGATCTGTCTGCTGCTTTTGACACAGTTAACCACCAGATCCTCCTGTCAATCCTAAAGATGAAGGGCATCTCGGGAACTGCACTCCAATGGTTCGAGTCTTACCTCTCAGGTAGGTCCTTTAGGGTGTCGTGGAGAGGTGTGGCGTCTAAGACTCAACATCTAGCTACTGGGGTGCCTCAGGGCTCAGTGCTTGGACCACTCCTCTTCTCCATCTACATGACATCACTAGGATCTGTGATTCAGAAACATGGCTTTTCCTATCATTGCTACGCTGATGACAAGCAACTCTACCTCTCATTCCAGCCTGACGATCCGACGGTAGCTGCTCGTATCTCAGCCTGCCTGACAGACATCTCTGGCTGGATGAAGGACCACCACCTTCAACTAAACCTTGCGAAGACAGAGCTACTTGTGGTCCCGGCCAACCCAACACTTCATCACAACTTCTCCATTCAGCTAGGCTCGTCATCCATAACTCCATCAAGGTCAGCTAAGAACCTTGGGGTTGTAATTGATGATCAGTTGAAATTCACAGACCACATTGCTAGAACTGCCCGGTCCTGCAGATTTGCTTTGCACAACATTAGGAGGATCAGGCCCTTCCTTACAGAGCATGCAACACAACTCCTTGTCAAAGTACTTGTTTTATCCAGACTGGACTATTGCAATGCTCTCCTGGCTGGTCTTCCAGCTTGCTCTGTCAAACCTCTACAATTGATCCAGAATGCTGCAGCCAGAGTAGTCTTCAATGAGCCGAAGAGAGCACACGTCACTCCTCTCCTCACACAATTGCACTGGTTGCCAGTTGCCGCTCGCATTGAATTCAAGGCACTGACGTTTGCCTACAGAACAACCACTGGCACTGCTCCCTCTTACCTAAACTCATTACTTCAGACTTATGTGCCATCCAGAAACCTGCGCTCTGCTAGCGAATGTCGTCTTGTGGTACCATCTCAAAGAGGCACAAAATCCCTTTCTCGGACCTTTACAATGGCTGTTCCCTGTTGGTGGAATGATCTGCCTAACTCAACCAGAGCTTCTGAGTCAGTAGCCACTTTCAAGAAACTGCTGAAGACATATCTTTTTCGGCAGCACTTGATTCAGTAGAATTAACACTTTCTCTTCTCTTTTATTCTATAAAAAAAAAAAAAAAAAAAAAAAAAAAAAAAACTGCACTAAAATTAAACTGAGAGGGGTTATAGCACTTACGTATTGTTGTCCTACTGTTAGTTTAACTGCTTCTATTGTTCTCATTTGTAAGTCGCTTTGGATAAAAGCGTCTGCTAAATGAATAAATGTAATGTAAATGTAAATGTGGATTGCCGCTGATGTCACTACTAGCCGTTTGTCTGCTAGCGTTAGCGTCACCTCAGCTAATCCGCCTCGCTGCACATGTTCATTTATCCGGGAGTGACGCGCGGCCAAGATGGCGACGGCCGGCTCCGCCCACTTTGGGCTTCACAAATGCTACGGGTGACATCACACACACTACGCACATACTTTACGGATCAGGTGCTCACCTGTCGGTGAGGTTCATCCTGACGGCAGGCGTTGCAGGGTCCTCCGGGGCTTTGGGGCCGCTGATGATGGGAGAAACAGCAGGAGGATGCTGAGGAGGAGCGGAGGAAGAGAAGAAGGCAGAAGCGTTGGAGGAGGGTTTGGGAGCGGTAAAGGAGAAACCAGCCGAGGCGGAGCCGAGAGAGAAGCCAGAGGGAGCGGCGGATCCCAGAGGAGGAAGAGAGAACGAGAAACCTGAGGAGGACGGATAAGGGGGCGGAGCTGAGGAGGCTGGGGGCGGGGCTGTGAAAGATGATGAGGCTGCTGGGGGCGGGGCTGTGAAAGATGATGAGGCTGCTGGGGGCGGGGCTGTGAAGGATAAGGCTGGGGGCGGGGCTCCGAAAGATGATGAGGCTGCTGGGGGTGGGGCTGTGAAGGATGAGGCTGGGGGCGGGGCTGTGAAGGCTGGGGGTGGGGCTCCGCAAGATGAGGCTGGGGGCGGGGCTGTGAAGGCAGGGGACAGGGCTCCGAAAGATGAGGCTGCTGGGGGCGGGGCTCTGAAAGATGATGAGGCTGCTGGGGGCGGGGCTCCGAAAGATGATGAGGCTTCTGGGGGCGGGGCTCCGAAAGATGATGAGGCTGCTGGGGGCGGGGCTCCGAAAGATGATGAGGCTGCTGGGGGCGGGGTTCCGAAAGATGATGAGGCTGCTGGGGGCGGGGCTCCGAAAGATGATGAGGCTGCTGGGGGCGGGGCTCCGAAAGATGATGAGGCTGCTGGGGGCGGGGCTCCGAAAGATGATGAGGCTGCTGGGGGCGGGGCTCCGAAAGATGATGAGGCTGCTGGGGGCGGGGCTGTGAAGGATGATGAGGCTGGGGCTGTAAATGCTGGGGGCGGGGCTGTGAAGGCTGGGGGCGGGGCTGTGCCAGGAGGTGCAGAGAAGATGGAGGACGATGCAAAAACAGGAGCAGCAGAGGACGACGACTCTGAAACAAAAGATTTAAAAGAGATTTAAAGTGCTACAACTGAAATAAATCAATCAACATTAGGGCTGTCAAATAAAAATTTGAATTTTGAATATTCGTCAACTAAATTTTTTTTTTTTAAACGTGCATTCGAATGTTTGGAGTGTCGAGAGGCGCGCGAGACATGATGATGACGTAACTGACGTGGTGTGTTTTATGTTAGCTTATCCAGTACAGCAGGTGCAGCTGCGTTGCTAATGTGAAAAATGGCGGGAAAAGGCTCTTCCTGCTGACGAAGACCCTCTCAGTTGGTGTCAAAAATAGTGTAACGACACACTTGATCTTGACCAAACCTGCACATGAGTCAGAGCTGTGTGTGTGTGTGAGAGAGAGAGTGAGCGAGTGAGAGAGCTTAGTGAGTGAGTGAGCGAGTGAGCGAGCGTGTGAGAGAGTGAGTGAGTGAGTGAGTGAGTGTGTGAGAGTGAGTGAGTGAGTGAGAGAGCGAGTGTGTGAGAGAGTGAGCGAGTGAGTGAGTGAGAGAGTGTGTGTGTGTGAGTGAGTGTGTGAGAGAGTGAGTAAGTGAGTGAGTGTGTGTGAGAGAGAGTGAGTGAGTGAGTGTGTGAGAGAGAGTGAGTGAGTGAGTGTGTGTGAGAGAGAGAGTGAGTGTGGGCGAGTGAGTGTGTGAGAGAGTGAGTGAGAGAGTGAGAGAGTGAGTGTGTGAGAGAGAGAGACAGTGAGTGAGTAAGTGAGTGAGTGAAAGAGAGAGTGTGTGAGTGAGAGAGAGAGTGAGTGAGTGTGTGAGAGAGAGAGTGAGTGAGTGTGTGAGAGAGAGTGAGAGAGTGAGTGAGTGTGTGAGAGAGTGAGTGAGTGAGTGTGTGTGAGAGAGAGTGAGTGAGTGAGTGTGTGTGAGAGAGAGTGAGTGAGTGTGTGTGAGAGAGAGAGTGAGTGAGTGAGTGTGTGAGAGAGAGAGTGAGTGAGTGAGTGTGTGTGAGAGAGAGTGAGTGAGTGAGAGTGAGTGAGTGAGAGAGTGAGTGAGTGAGTGAGTGAGTGAGTGAGTGAGTGAGTGAGTGTGAGTGAGTGAGTGTGAGTGAGTGAGTGTGAGTGAGTGAGTGTGAGTGAGTGAGTGTGTGCGTGTGTGAGTGTGTGAGAGAGAGAGAGTGAGTGAGTGAGAGAGGGTGAGAGAGAGTGAGTGAGTGAGTGAGTGAGTGTGAGAGAGAGAGTGAGTGTGTGAGAGAGAGAGTGAGTGAGTGAGTGTGTGTGTGAGAGAGAGACTGAGTGAGTGAGTGTGTGTGAGAGAGAGTGAGTGAGTGTGTGCGAGTGAGAGTGAGTGTGTGAGAGTGAGTGAGTGAGAGAGTGAGTGTGTGAGAGAGTGAGTGAGAGAGAGAGTGTGTGAGAGAGAGTGTGTGAGTGAGAGAGAGAGTGTGTGAGAGAGAGTGAGTGAGAATGAGTGAGTGTGTGAGAGAGAGAGTGAGTGAGTGAGTGAGTGAGTGAGTGAGTGAGTGAGAGAGAGAGAGTGAGTGAGAGAGAGAGAGTGAGTGAGTGTGTGCGTGTGAGTGTGTGAGAGAGAGTGAGTGAGTGAGAGAGTGAGTGTGTGAGAGAGAGTGTGAGAGAGAGAGAGTGAGTGTGTGAGAGTGAGTGAGTGAGTGAGTGTGTGAGAGAGAGAGAGAGAGAGAGAGAGAGTGAGTGAGTGAGAGTGAGTGAGTGAGTGAGTGTGTGAGAGAGAGAGAGAGAGAGAGAGAGAGTGAGTGAGTGAGAGAGGGTGAGAGAGAGTGAGTGAGTGAGTGTGAGAGAGAGAGTGAGTGTGTGAGAGAGAGAGTGAGTGTGTGAGAGAGAGAGTGAGTGTGTGAGTGTGTGTGTGAGTGTGTGTGAGAGTGAGTGAGTGTGTGCGAGTGAGTGAGTGAGTGTGTGAGAGTGAGTGAGTGAGAGAGAGAGAGTGAGTGAGTGAGTGTGTGCGTGTGAGTGTGTGAGAGAGAGAGAGTGAGTGAGTGAGAGAGTGAGTGTGTGAGAGAGAGAGTGAGTGTGTGAGTGTGAGAGAGAGAGTGAGTGTGTGAGAGAGAGAGTGAGTGTGTGAGAGAGAGAGTGAGTGTGTGAGTGTGTGTGTGAGTGTGTGTGTGAGAGAGTGAGTGAGTGTGTGCGAGTGAGTGAGAGAGTGAGTGAGTGTGTGAGAGAGAGTGAGAGAGTGAGTGAGAGAGTGAGTGAGTGTGTGAGAGTGAGTGAGAGAGTGAGTGAGTGTGTGAGAGAGAGTGAGAGAGTGAGTGAGAGAGTGAGTGTGTGAGAGAGAGTGAGTGAGTGTGTGCGAGTGAGTGAGTGAGTGTGTGAGAGTGAGTGAGAGAGTGAGTGTGTGAGAGTGAGTGAGAGAGTGAGTGAGAGAGCGAGTGTGTGAGAGAGAGAGTGAGTGTGTGAGAGAGAGAGTGAGTGTGTGAGTGTGTGTGTGAGTGTGTGTGTGAGAGAGTGAGTGAGTGTGTGCGAGTGAGTGAGTGAGTGTGTGAGAGTGAGTGAGAGAGTGAGTGTGTGAGAGAGAGTGAGAGAGTGAGTGAGAGAGTGAGTGTGTGAGAGAGAGTGAGTGAGTGTGTGCGAGTGAGTGAGTGAGTGTGTGAGAGTGAGTGAGAGAGTGAGTGTGTGAGAGTGAGTGAGAGAGTGAGTGAGAGAGCGAGTGTGTGAGAGAGAGAGTGTGAGAGAGAGAGAGTGAGTGTGTGAGAGTGAGTGAGTGAGTGAGTGTGTGAGAGAGAGAGAGAGAGTGAGTGAGTGAGAGAGAGAGAGTGAGTGAGTGAGAGAGGGTGAGAGAGAGTGAGTGAGTGAGTGTGAGAGAGAGAGTGAGTGTGTGAGAGAGAGAGTGAGTGTGTGAGTGAGAGAGTGAGTGTTTCGTCAGCTGGAAACATCATCAACAGAAAGCGCACAGCACTCGCTCAGATCAAGTTGAGCGTCTGGTGTTTTTGACGAACAATATGTAGATGTAGAGAGTAGATTGTTTTCCATTTAAAAATTAGAATTGATCTTTTCAGCCATTTTGACAGCCCTAATCAACATCACATCAGCATGTAGGTTTGCTTCAGAGATCAATAAAGGCCCTGATATACTTCGAGCGAAATCAAAACTTGTGTGAAGTCATCTAGAACAAAATCAGGCCAAGACGAAGTTTGCTCCAGCTGGTAAACACCTCTGAACTACTATCGAGCGCAACAGTCGGTTCTGGAAGAAAAAACTCATTCATTTTCTCCATAAGGAAATTCATTTTTAACAAACGCTTAGAAGTCGACAGTCCTACTGTGAGATACAACGCTGTTAATGGACGGAAGGCGCTGTTGTTCAAGTCATCAGCCTGCTTTGTTTTAAGATAATCATGTTTAACACCTGATTTCATGGTGAAAAACTACATTACCCATGAGGCTGTACAAAAATTCCACCAATCAGAGCAAATCGCACCAAAACAGCTTGAAACTGAGTGTAGTAGAGATAATCAGCTATGCTGCAAAAAATACTTTATTATTTGTGTGTGTGTATATTTAGATATAATATCATTTTGCAATGCACTTAAAATCTATTGCTTCTATTGATATAATAAACAACTTTAAATGATTGGTCATTGTTTGTGTACGATTTTTAAAAACTTTTTAGTTTGAAATAAAAGTTTGTAATGTGATTCTGCTTGTAGCTGGTTGCTTTGGTTAAAAAAATTATGATTTAACGACGACAACAAATGGAAAAAATACTTCCGAAATCAATGCAGCTGGAAAAAAAAGTGGGCGGACACTAACGCACTATTGGTCCATGTGCCGATTACATAATAGGTGGGTGTGGCTCTGAAGCTCCGCCTTCTCTGAGCTGTAAATCTTCTCTGGTTCATTTCTTCTGTTCAGTCTGTCGAGTTCAAACATGAACACACTGAGAGCTACTTTATAGTAGAAACTGAACTTGTAATTCTAATTGACGGTTTTTAATTGAAATCAACACTGAAGAGAGTTAACCTGCAGTTCCTCCTCTGGCCACTAGAGGCCGGCTGCAGAAGAGACTCAGTCCCATAGACCCGCATGTTAAAATGCCCAACTTTACAGCAGAAATAAACATGTTTACAGTCTGGTGCTAAAAGTGCTAATGTTGCCCTTCATGACGATTTTATAACTCATCCGTGTAAATTATATTAAGCCTTCAAGTTGTGCATAATTAAGGGCGTGGCCACTTGAGTGACAGGTGGATTGCCGCTGATGTCACTACTAGCCGTTTGTCTGCTAGCGTTAGCGTCACCTCAGCTAATCCGCCTCGCTGCACGTTCGTCTATCCGGGAGTGACGCGCGGCCAGGGGGGCGACGGCCGGCTCCGCCCACTTTGGGCTTCAGGAACACTACGGGTGACGTCACACACACTACGTGCATACTTTTTCACACTCTATGATATTTAAATGTGGACTTTGTCGGGATATCGCAGCAAAGGTATCTCACACCCCTAAGTGAAGAGCGAGAAAGAGTATATCGGGGCCTTCAGCGAGTGGTGCATGTGATGTCTTACGGGCGGCGGGCGCTCTCTCTCCGTCCTCGGGCAGTGCGACCGCAGGAACGCTCAGCTGTTTGGCCCCGGCGTTGAGGTTCAGTAAAGAGAACGGACACAGAACTCCGTCTGTAGACAGCAGCATCAGCGTCGGCGCCGGAGGCAAGCGCTTCTCATCAGCTGAGGACCACAGGAACAAAACATTTCACAACAGACAAACCAGAACGGGTGACCAGACTATAACGGGCTTCCGCACCGGGTGGTTCCTGACCGAGCCGCCAGGGTGTTTCCCCGAGGACTAATGCTTCCCTTAGGAACGTTCTCCTGGTTGCGTTCGCAGCGCCTGTAGGAACTCTGAAGTGACGAAAGACACGCTTGTTGTTGGGACTTTTATTTCGACGGCGCTGAGAACACAGTGTTCATTAGTTTATAATAACACGTTATTAGATAGAACTGTTATGCACAGAAAGTAGACAGTAACGGACAGTTATTAGGGTATGGCGTGTGTTGATGATGTCCAGTGTTGCTGAGCAGAAACACATCATCATGTTTCTCTCGGTCCCTCAAAGCTGTGTTGGAGTTTCTCCTCAGTGTAAAGATTTAGAGCTTCATCTATCACTGTTTTACATGTTCGTAGAGTTAGTTTCTGGAGTAAATATATAGGCTATAATCTGTGCGTCTTTTTAATAACGGCGAGTGCTGGTGTTTCGCGTGCGTTCGGCCAATCAGAGAACACTAACGTCACTGTAGATCTATAGCGCTGGTTTAGAGCGACTCTGGACGAGTAAATTAGTTCCTCCAAAAGAGTTCCTAGAACTAAAATAGTTCCCAGTTCCTGCGGTGCGAACGCGCCAATAGCTCCAGGAACTATGAAAGTGCGAAAGCCCCTAATGTTTAAAACTAGGGCTGGGAATCTTCTGTAATCCCACGATTCGATTCAAATCGATTCTTGGTGTCACGACTCAGTTCAAAATCGAGAATCAAATTTCAATTCGATTTATGTATAGGGTTAAGGTGTCATTGTTACAGAGTAATTATATATTTATAAGTACTGAGTAATATTAAGTAACTGCATGTAGTGTACTCACTATAGGGTTAGGGTTTGGTTGAGGGTTAGTTGCATGTAATTATGCATAATTTACTGTTATTACTATAGTAAGTACAGATAACAAGGACACTGTAAAATAAAGTATAACCTAAAAATTAAATGGCGATATATCTTCTAAAATCATGGCCGTGAGATCAAAGGCATGAAGAGCGGCTCTGCGTGTTTTCAGAGCGGTTTGGTTCAAAGTAAATGTCTTTCCAACTCGTGTATTTTTAACGTGCGTTTTGGAGCGCAAACACAGAAAAACACGTCATGCAAGTAGACGAGTGTCGATCCCAGGAGCGCTTACACAGCTGTATGTCCTCCTGGCTGGTGTAGTCGATGGCCACGCCCACAGGGAGTGTGTCCTCATTGTTCTCGGTGACGGGAAGCTCCGCTCGACTGGCATCTTCCAGCAACCACAGCTCCCAGTTCACCTGCACACACACACACACAAATCACACATCACACGACATGACACAACATCCCATCACAACACGACATCACATCAAACCTCTGCGACAAATGGTGCGTTCAAGTCCTCCTGGGAAGTTACGATGTAGTTTTTTAATGCATTAAACTGTTAACTTCACCCCAGAAGCCCTATATAATCCTGGCCCTTTCCTCCTAACCATCTCTCAAACTCATTAGCAGGAATATTAATAGTGTAAATCCATAGTCTTGTAGGTATTTAATGTTACTACATAATAGTTAGAGACACTTAATATAGTTTGACCATTTTAGTTTAATGATAATAACTTTCGTTTTGGAGTGTGTTTACCTTGTCCTCTTGTTTGGCGATGATGCTAACTTCAATAGCAGCAGCGGACGCGGCTAACACCAGATCCCTGCGCAGGACAAACCAGTTTCATTGATTTACTCATCGACTCCAGTGAGTGTGTGACTGGTGTGTGTGTGTGAGCCTCACCAGTCCTCGATGTGGCACAGGTAGTAGTGATGCTGCCTCTCAGTGCACGTGCCGTACACCAGATCGTTGAAGTTCAGATAGCGCTCGCCTCTCTTCTCGTCCTTTTTCTGACACACACACACACACACACACACACACACACACACACACACACACACACACACACAGGTTTGTTTTGCCATTCTTTACATAGGCGTAATGGTTTTTATACTGGACCAGGGAAAGCAAGAACTGATAAGAATGTAAATGTTTGCCTTGAAATGCAATGCAAGTCGATTTGGATAATGTGATGTACGTGTCTGTGAGAGTAACTCACGGGTAACGACACCACCACGAGCTCGGGTGGCGTCTCCAGAGAGCCGTCAGCCGCCGCGTACGCCACCGCGAAGTTATACGTGCTCAGCCACAACACGTCCAGCACTGAGAGAGGGAGAGAGAGAGGGAGAGGGAGAGAGAGGGAGAGAGAGAGAGGGAGAGGGACAGGGAGAGAGAGAGAGAGAGGGAGAGAGAGGGAGAGGGAGAGGGAGAGGGAGAGAGAGGGAGAGGGAGAGGGAGAGGGAGAGGGAGAGGGAGAGAGAGGGAGAGAGAGAGAGGGAGAGAGAGGGAGAGAGAGGGAGAGGGAGAGGGAGGGAGAGAGAGAGAGAGGGAGAGGGAGAGGGAGAGAGAGAGAGAGAGAGAGGGAGAGGGAGAGGGAGAGAGAGAGAGAGGGAGAGAGAGAGAGGGAGAGAGAGGGAGAGGGAGAGGGAGGGAGAGAGAGAGAGAGAGAGGGAGAGGGAGAGGGAGAGGGAGAGGGAGAGGGAGAGAGAGAGAGAGAGAGGGAGAGGGAGAGGGAGAGAGAGAGAGAGAGGGAGAGGGAGAGGGAGAGGGAGAGAGAGAGAGAGAGAGAGAGAGGGAGAGAGAGGGAGAGGGAGAGGGAGGGAGAGAGAGAGAGAGAGGGAGAGAGGGAGAGGGAGAGGGAGAGGGAGAGGGAGAGAGAGAGAGAGAGAGAGTGTTTACTGTGTTTACCGTGGTGTTGGATGTTTACCGCGGTGTTGGATGTTTACCGTGTTTACCGCGGTGTTGGATGTTTACCGTGTTTACCGTGGTGTTGGATGTTTACCGCGGTGTTGGATGTTTACCGCGGTGTTGGATGTTTACCGTGTTTACCGTGGTGTTGGATGTTTACCGTGGTGTTGGATGTTTACCGCGGTGTTGGATGTTTACCGCGGTGTTGGATGTTTACCGTGTTTACCGCGGTGTTGGATGTTTACCGTGTTTACCGCGGTGTTGGATGTTTACTGTGTTTACCGTGGTGTTGGATTACTGTGTTTACCGCGGTGTTGGATTACTGTGTTTACCGTGGTGTTGGATTACTGTGTTTACCGCGGTGTTGGATGTTTACTGTGTTTACCGCGGTGTTGGATTACTGTGTTTACCGCGGTGTTGGATGTTTACTGTGTTTACCGCGGTGTTGGATGTTTACCGCGGTGTTGGATTACTGTGTTTACCGCGGTGTTGGATGTTTACTGTGTTTACCGCGGTGTTGGATGTTTACCGCGGTGTTGGATTACTGTGTTTACCGCGGTGTTGGATGTTTACTGTGTTTACCGTGGTGTTGGATGTTTACTGTGTTTACCGCGGTGTTGGATTACTGTGTTTACCGCGGTGTTGGATGTTTACTGTGTTTACCGCGGTGTTGGATGTTTACTGTGTTTACCGCGGTGTTGGATGTTTACTGTGTTTACCGCGGTGTTGGATTACTGTGTTTACCGCGGTGTTGGATGTTTACTGTGTTTACCGCGGTGTTGGATGTTTACTGTGTTTACCGTGGTGTTGGATGTTTACCGCGGTGTTGGATTACTGTGTTTACCGCGGTGTTGGATGTTTACTGTGTTTACCGCGGTGTTGGATTACTGTGTTTACCGCGGTGTTGGATGTTTACTGTGTTTACCGCGGTGTTGGATGTTTACTGTGTTTACCGCGGTGTTGGATGTTTACTGTGTTTACCGCGGTGTTGGATTACTGTGTTTACGGCGGTGTTGGATTACTGTGTTTACCGCGGTGTTGGATTACTGTGTTTACGGCGGTGTTGGATTACTGTGTTTACCGCGGTGTTGGATGTTTACTGTGTTTACCGCGGTGTTGGATGTTTACTGTGTTTACCGCGGTGTTGGATTACTGTGTTTACCGCGGTGTTGGATGTTTACCGCGGTGTTGGATTACTGTGTTTACGGCGGTGTTGGATTACTGTGTTTACCGCGGTGTTGGATGTTTACTGTGTTTACCGCGGTGTTGGATTACTGTGTTAACCGCGGTGTTGGATTACTGTGTTTACCGCGGTGTTGGATTACTGTGTTTACCGTGGTGTTGGATTACTGTGTTTACCGCGGTGTTGGATTACTGTGTTTACCGCGGTGTTGGATTACTGTGTTTACCGCGGTGTTGGATTACTGTGTTTACCGCGGTGTTGGATTACTGTGTTTACCATGGTGTTGGATGTTTACCGCGGTGTTGGATGTTTACTGTGTTTACCGCGGTGTTGGATGTTTACTGTGTTTACCGCGGTGTTGGATGTTTACTGTGTTTACCGCGGTGTTGGATTACTGTGTTTACCGCGGTGTTGGATTACTGTGTTTACCGCGGTGTTGGATTACTGTGTTTACCGTGGTGTTGGATTACTGTGTTTACCGCGGTGTTGGATTACTGTGTTTACCGCGGTGTTGGATTACTGTGTTTACCGCGGTGTTGGATTACTGTGTTTACCATGGTGTTGGATGTTTACCGCGGTGTTGGATGTTTACTGTGTTTACCGCGGTGTTGGATGTTTACTGTGTTTACCGCGGTGTTGGATGTTTACTGTGTTTACCGCGGTGTTGGATTACTGTGTTTACCGCGGTGTTGGATTACTGTGTTTACCATGGTGTTGGATGTTTACCGCGGTGTTGGATGTTTACTGTGTTTACCGCGGTGTTGGATGTTTACTGTGTTTACCGCGGTGTTGGATTACTGTGTTTACCGCGGTGTTGGATGTTTACTGTGTTTACCGCGGTGTTGGATGTTTACTGTGTTTACCGCGGTGTTGGATTACTGTGTTTACGGCGGTGTTGGATTACTGTGTTTACCGCGGTGTTGGATGTTTACTGTGTTTACCGCGGTGTTGGATTACTGTGTTTACCGCGGTGTTGGATGTTTACCGCGGTGTTGGATTACTGTGTTTACGGCGGTGTTGGATTACTGTGTTTACCGCGGTGTTGGATGTTTACTGTGTTTACCGCGGTGTTGGATTACTGTGTTAACCGCGGTGTTGGATTACTGTGTTTACCGCGGTGTTGGATTACTGTGTTTACCGTGGTGTTGGATTACTGTGTTTACCGCGGTGTTGGATTACTGTGTTTACCGCGGTGTTGGATTACTGTGTTTACCGCGGTGTTGGATTACTGTGTTTACCGCGGTGTTGGATTACTGTGTTTACCATGGTGTTGGATGTTTACCGCGGTGTTGGATGTTTACTGTGTTTACCGCGGTGTTGGATGTTTACTGTGTTTACCGCGGTGTTGGATGTTTACTGTGTTTACCGCGGTGTTGGATTACTGTGTTTACCGCGGTGTTGGATTACTGTGTTTACCGCGGTGTTGCTCATACAGTCACGCGCTGTACAGAGACACAGTCGTACCTTTGACAGGATGATCCTGGCTGTAGAAGCTGGGACACGGGATCACCTTTTTGGCCTGTAAAGTCTGAGACAAACACACACACACACACGGCAAAAACTTTAGCTGGACAATAACTTTATTCTAGAGCTGCTATAAAACCAAAACAATCTCTGTTACTGTAATCTCCTATTATCACTGTAAAGCCGCTTTGGAACAATATATATTTGTTAAAGCGCTGTATAAATGAAGATGACTTGACTTGACACGGGATTAAAGCCTGTTAGGACCAACAATGATTCATTACTTCATTCATTTTATTTATTTGGATGGGACAGTGCATATTGATGAACGTACAATATAAGTTGACGTAAATACGCTGGATTTAGCACAATGCTAATTTCCAAGACATAGACACATACATAACTAACAGACATATAGAGCTAAAAAGAATTAAAAGTACCTATACTACATACAGTACTTGATATAATAATTATTTAAAAGTGACTATTTTAAAATGCCTGTGCATAGATATCCCAGAATCCTTGTTATAAATATATAAATCTACCCATCTGAAAGTGTATATTTTAAAGTGCTTATGCATAGTAGACTTTCTAAGTTGTCCTTCACATGATAACGATAAATAACTATGAATGATAACAGCAGATAATCACTCCAGCTCTATGAGAAGTCCACACCACAACTATAACTATAACATCTTTTCCAGCTGATGGACGATCAGCCAATCAGAATCCATCCTGGATCTTACAACAAAAAGAAGGATATCGTGTGTTGGTGCGGACGCTAATATAGTTACCGTTCCTGGAGTGAACGGGCCTTAAGGGGGTGGTTGATTATGATTTCATTTTTTAACTGTAGTTGGTGTGTAATGTTGCTGTTTGAGCATAAACTACATCTGCAAAGTTACGACACTCAAAGTTCACAGCAAAGAAAGAGATTTGCTTTTAAAATCGCTTTTTAAGGACTACAACACACGGCTGGTAGGAACTACAATGAGCTTCTTCACGGGTTAGTGACATCACAAACTCTAAAATGTACATAAACCCCGCCCCCGGGGAAACGTTTTTGACACACGTTTGCATTTAAAGGGACACACACAAAGTTTTTGCTCACCCTGACAATTTTAACATGCTATATAAAGATATCTGTGGGGTATTTTGAGCTAAAACTTAACACACACACTCTGGTGACATCAGACACACATTAAATCGTGTGAAAAGGGCATTATGGGAGCCCGTTAACAGATCTGGAGTGAAGACACTTACAGGCGTGAACTGAACCACTGTGGCGTCCTGTTTCCCAGCAGACACTTGTTTTCCTTTGGGACTCCAGCAAACTGCAATGTGAGAGAGAGAGGAACAAGTGTGTAAAAAGCTAATTGTTTAACCAATATTGCGATTGCGATTTAATATGCGATTATTTTTTTAAGCTCTTTATCATCTTGTATTATTCAACAAAGACAAGCAATAAATCATTGTATAGTCGGGATGGGCATTTTTAGGCACCTTATGATCCGATCTACTTTTTGTAAAGAAGGCCACCGTAACTTCTGTTGGGTGCAGTTCACAACCTCACCACTAGATGCGTTAAAACTTACACACTGCACCTTTAAGCACTTGTACGAACCCTAAATCCTGTCAAAGTCATTACTATGAGATCCCACTAAATAATCAGGGCAACGCTAGTTAACACTGACTGGAGGTGATTCCCACGGAGGCAGGGAGTTGAGCGAACACACTGACGGAGTCCTGCACGTCCAGCACCATCATGCTGCCGTCGGACACACACACGGCCAGACGGGTCGGGTCCACCGGACTCCACTTCAGATCTTGGACCAGCGAGTCTCGAGAGGACGGGGGTCTGAAGGAGGTGAAGGGACGCTTCTCCTGTCGGCCCTGCTGCAGCAAACACACACACACACGTCAGCACACACACACACACGTCAGCACACACACACACGTCAGCACACACACACACACACACGTCAGCGCACACTTCAGCGCACACACACGTCAGCACACACACACGTCAGCACACACACACGTCAGCACACACACACGTCAGCACACACACACACGTCAACAAACACACACACACACACACACACACGTCAGAGCACACATCAGCGCACACTTCAGCGCACACGTCAGCACACACACACGTCAGCACACACACACGTCAGCACACACACACACACACGTCAACAAACACACACACACACACACACACACACACACACACACACACACACACACACGTCAACACACACACACACACACACACACACACACACACACACACACGTCAACACACACACACACACACACACACGTCAACACACACACACACACACACGTCAACACACACACACACACACACACACACACACACGTCAACACACACACACACACACACACACGTCAACACACACACACACACACACACACGTCAACACACACACACACACACACACGTCAACACACACGTCAACACACACACACACACACACACACACGTCAACACACACACGTCAACACACACACACGTCAACACACACACGTCAACACACACACGTCAACACACACGTCAACACACACACGTCAACACACACACGTCAACACACACACGTCAACACACACACGTCAACACACACACACGTCAACACACACACACACACACACACGTCAACACACACACACACACACACGTCAACACACACACACACAACACACACGTCAACACACACACGTCAACACACACACGTCAACACACACACGTCAACACACACACGTCAACACACACACGTCAACACACACACACACACACGTCAACACACACACGTCAACACACACACACACACACACACACGTCAACACACACACACACACACACACACGTCAACACACACACACACACACACACACACACACACGCACACACACGTCAGCACGCACGTCAACACGCACGTCAACACGTACACACACACTTTTCTTTAAATTAATTATATTTTATTGCAATGATATTTATTCTTTAAAGTCCCCCTGTGGTGTAAATCCAGCGTTTAATGTTGTTTATGTGTCTATGTGGTGTTTTTAATACGCTTTAAGACACACCGTGTGTAAGTTCATAAGTCAGATCAACGTGTGATCGTCAACCAGTGGATCTCTGAGCTGAGTGAGTGAGTGAGTGGAGGCGGGGCTCATTTGCATATTCATAGAACCGCGCATACTAAATGAGGCGAGGGTGTCGAGTTACATTCAAGCGATTGACATGAAGAGTTTTTTTTCAAGGAAAATTTGTTTAAATTATGCACCATTTATTTCTATATAAAAGCACAAAATATTAAACTCATATTGATTAAAAAAAATTAAGAGAGTTTCAGCAAAAATACTTAATATGCAATGCATGGAAGGCAGATTGGTGGGAGAAATAAAGAAAATCTAATGTTAAACAGTGATTTAACCACTAAATGCCTGTATAGCCATGTATATATAAAAACTACATAAAAAAGATTACTTTTTCATTTTAAAAATTAACATGTACATACATATATATATATATATATATATATATATGTGTGTGTATTTTTTTGTTTTTTTTTTACATACCATTTTAAATGTTATGTTTATTAAAAATACATTCATTTTTAAAACTTTTTTTTTATCTTTTCTAGGGCTGTGCATTCCCTAGTTGCCTTTAAGAGTATTTTCAGACATAGTTATTAATATTAGTAACTTTTATTACGTTGTGCATGTGGATATATATTTCAGCATCTCTGATATTATCGTGGCTGTTTTTAGATGTTTACTTGTACCCCGGCAGAATTACGTATTTTCACATTTATCGTATTTCCTGTTAATTTATAATTTTTTGACTGCAAAGATCACAAGAGTGATTGTTTGGGCTTTTCTATTTATGTCCACAAAAAATGTTTCTGTTCATTTAGCAAGTGTCACAAAAGGGGTTTTTTTCCCGGTCTGAAAGGATATTAATAAAGGGGTTAATAGCATCATTATTATTCAGCATCATCACATGGAAACATTCATGACGACATTAAGAATGAAACCCAGTATCAGCAGTGTGAGAAGGTGTGTGTGTGTGACCTTGTTGAGGAAGGAGCGCACGTCGTAGAAGTCCAGCGTGAGGTCAGAGGCTTCGCTCGCTCCACACACACACAGCGTGAGCTCGTCGCTGCTCAGGGCCATGTGATGCATCGCCACGGCAACGGTCACCGCCGCGGCGCTCGGACACTCCACTGATGACACACACACACATCAGTCTGATTGCACTCACACCCACGGATTATAGGTTTTACACAGGAAAAACACACACAAGAGGCTTCATTTCGACAATAGGAAAGCTATAAAAAAATGTGTGCCATGTTTAAAATTCTTTCATAATATGCTTTTATTCATTGGTGGGGTTTTTTCTTCTTTTCCATCTCTTGGCAAAACATTTTCAATAGGAAAATTAGGCTTCCTTATATACATTTTCTGGTTGACTATTGAACTATAATTTGTTTAAAGTCCCTGTAAAGGCAATTCAAAAAAAAAATTCTAGACCCATTATAAATGTTAGACATGTATTGCTAAAACATATTACAAAGACTGTGAACTGTGAATTACTGAATTGTGGAGTTAGACCGTTAAACAGTTGTTCACCATTGCTATTTTCCGGATTTTTTTGGGCGGCGCTAAAGTGGGGCTCGATGACGCACTGGAGCCCCTGAGCTCGTGGACACGCCCCTACTTGATGACGCACTGGAGCCCCTGAGCTCGTGGACACGCCCCTACATGATGACGCACTGGTGCCCCTGAGCTCGTGGACACGCCCCTACTTGATGACGCACTGGAGCCCCTGAGCTCGTGGACACGCCCCTACTTGATGACGCACTGGAGCCCCTGAGCTCGTGGACACGCCCCTACTTGATGACGCACTGGAGCCCCTGAGCTCCTGGACACGCCCCTAGTTGATGACACATTGGAGCCCCTGAGCTCCTGGACACGCCCCTACTTGATGACGCACTGGAGCCCCTGAGCTCCTGGACACGCCCCTACTTGATGACGCACTGGAGCCCCTGAGCTCGTGGACACGCCCCTACTTGATGACGCACTGGAGCCCCTGAGCTCCTGGACACGCCCCTACTTGATGACGCACTGGAGCCCCTGAGCTCCTGGACACGCCCCTACTTGATGACGCACTGGAGCCCCTGAGCTCCTGGACACGCCCCTAGTTGATGACACACTGGAGCCCCTGAGCTCCTGGACACGCCCCTACTTGATGACGCACTGGAGCCCCTGAGCTCGTGGACACGCCCCTACTTGATGACGCACTGGAGCCCCTGAGCTCCTGGACACGCCCCTACTTGATGACGCACTGGAGCCCCTGAGCTCCTGGACACGCCCCTACTTGATGACGCACTGGAGCCCCTGAGCTCCTGGACACGCCCCTACTTGATGACGCACTGGAGCCACTGAGCTCCTGGACACGGCCCTACTTGATGACGCACTGGAGCCACTGAGCTCCTGGACACGGCCCTACTTGATGACGCACTGGAGCCCCTGAGCTCATGGACACGCCCCTACTTGATGACGCACTGGAGCCCCTGAGCTCCTGGACACGCCCCTACTTGATGACGCACTGGAGCCCCTGAGCTCGTGGACACGCCCCTACTTGACGCACTGGTGCCCCTGAGCTCCTGGACACGCCCCTACTTGATGACGCACTGGAGCCCCTGAGCTCGTGGACACGCCCCTACTTGATGACGCACTGGAGCCCCTGAGCTCCTGGACACGCCCCTAGTTGATGACACACTGGAGCCCCTGAGCTCCTGGACACGCCCCTACTTGATGACGCACTGGAGCCCCTGAGCTCCTGGACACGCCCCTAGTTGATGACACACTGGAGCCCCTGAGCTCCTGGACACGCCCCTACTTGATGACGCACTGGAGCCCCTGAGGTCATGGACACGCCCCTACTTGACGCACTGGAGCCCCTGAGCTCCTGGACACGCCCCTACTTGATGACGCACTGGAGCCCCTGAGCTCGTGGACACGCCCCTACTTGATGACGCACTGGAGCCCCTGAGCTCGTGGACACGCCCCTACTTGATGACGCACTGGAGCCCCTGAGCTCCTGGACGCGCCCCTACTTGATGACGCACTGGAGCCCCTGAGCTCGTGGACACGCCCCTACTTGATGACGCACTGGAGCCCCTGAGCTCCTGGACGCGCCCCTACTTGATGACGCACTGGAGCCCCTGAGCTCGTGGACACGCCCCTACTTGATGATGCACTGGAGCCCCTGAGCTCCTGGACACGCCCCTACTTGATGACGCACTGGAGCCACTGAGCTCCTGGACACGGCCCTACTTGATGACGCACTGGAGCCCCTGAGCTCATGGACACGCCCCTACTTGATGACGCACTGGAGCCCCTGAGCTCCTGGACACACCCCTACTTGATGACGCACTGGAGCCCCTGAGCTCGTGGACACGCCCCTACTTGACGCACTGGTGCCCCTGAGCTCCTGGACACGCCCCTACTTGATGACGCACTGGAGCCCCTGAGCTCCTGGACACGCCCCTACTTGATGACACACTGGAGCCCCTGAGCTCGTGGACACGCCCCTACTTGATGACGCACTGAGGCCCCTGAGCTCCTGGACACGCCCCTACTTGATGACGCACTGGAGCCCCTGAGCTCGTGGACACGCCCCTACTTGATGACGCACTGGAGCCCCTGAGCCCCTGGACGCGCCCCTACTTGATGACGCACTGGAGCCCCTGAGCTCGTGGACACGCCCCTACTTGATGACACACTGGAGCCCCTGAGCTCGTGGACACGCCCCTACTTGATGACGCACTGGAGCCCCTGAGCTCGTGGACACGCCCCTACTTGATGACGCACTGGAGCCCCTGAGCTCGTGGACACGCCCCTACTTGATGACGCACTGGAGCCCCTGAGCTCGTGGACACGCCCCTACTTGATGACGCACTGGAGCCCCTGAGCTCATGGACACGCCCCTACTTGATGACGCACTGGAGCCCCTGAGCGCGCCCCTACTTGATGACGCACTGGAGCCCCTGAGCTCGTGGACACGCCCCTACTTGATGACGCACTGGAGCCCCTGAGCTCCTGGACACGCCCCTACTTGATGACGCACTGGAGCCCCTGAGCTCGTGGACACGCCCCTACTTGATGACGCACTGAGGCCCCTGAGCTCCTGGACACGCCCCTACTTGATGACGCACTGGAGCCCCTGAGCTCGTGGACACGCCCCTACTTGATGACGCACTGGAGCCCCTGAGCCCCTGGACGCGCCCCTACTTGATGACGCACTGGAGCCCCTGAGCTCGTGGACACGCCCCTACTTGATGACACACTGGAGCCCCTGAGCTCGTGGACACGCCCCTACTTGATGACGCACTGGAGCCCCTGAGCTCGTGGACACGCCCCTACTTGATGACGCACTGGAGCCCCTGAGCTCCTGGACGCGCCCCTACTTGATGACGCACTGGAGCCCCTGAGCTCGTGGACACGCCCCTACTTGATGACGCACTGGAGCCCCTGAGCTCCTGGACGCGCCCCTACTTGATGACGCACTGGAGCCCCTGAGCTCGTGGACACGCCCCTACTTGATGACGCACTGGAGCCCCTGAGCTCCTGGACACGCCCCTACTTGATGACGCACTGGAGCCACTGAGCTCCTGGACACGGCCCTACTTGATGACGCACTGGAGCCCCTGAGCTCATGGACACGCCCCTACTTGATGACGCACTGGAGCCCCTGAGCTCCTGGACACACCCCTACTTGATGACGCACTGGAGCCCCTGAGCTCGTGGACACGCCCCTACTTGACGCACTGGTGCCCCTGAGCTCCTGGACACGCCCCTACTTGATGACGCACTGGAGCCCCTGAGCTCCTGGACACGCCCCTACTTGATGACACACTGGAGCCCCTGAGCTCGTGGACACGCCCCTACTTGATGACGCACTGAGGCCCCTGAGCTCCTGGACACGCCCCTACTTGATGACGCACTGGAGCCCCTGAGCTCGTGGACACGCCCCTACTTGATGACGCACTGGAGCCCCTGAGCCCCTGGACGCGCCCCTACTTGATGACGCACTGGAGCCCCTGAGCTCGTGGACACGCCCCTACTTGATGACACACTGGAGCCCCTGAGCTCGTGGACACGCCCCTACTTGATGACGCACTGGAGCCCCTGAGCTCGTGGACACGCCCCTACTTGATGACGCACTGGAGCCCCTGAGCTCGTGGACACGCCCCTACTTGATGACGCACTGGAGCCCCTGAGCTCGTGGACACGCCCCTACTTGATGACGCACTGGAGCCCCTGAGCTCATGGACACGCCCCTACTTGATGACGCACTGGAGCCCCTGAGCGCGCCCCTACTTGATGACGCACTGGAGCCCCTGAGCTCGTGGACACGCCCCTACTTGATGACGCACTGGAGCCCCTGAGCTCCTGGACACGCCCCTACTTGATGACGCACTGGAGCCCCTGAGCTCGTGGACACGCCCCTACTTGATGACGCACTGAGGCCCCTGAGCTCCTGGACACGCCCCTACTTGATGACGCACTGGAGCCCCTGAGCTCGTGGACACGCCCCTACTTGATGACGCACTGGAGCCCCTGAGCCCCTGGACGCGCCCCTACTTGATGACGCACTGGAGCCCCTGAGCTCGTGGACACGCCCCTACTTGATGACACACTGGAGCCCCTGAGCTCGTGGACACGCCCCTACTTGATGACGCACTGGAGCCCCTGAGCTCGTGGACAAGCCCCTACTTGATGATGCACTGGAGCCCCTGAGCTCGTGGACACGCCCCTACTTGATGACGCACTGGAGCCCCTGAGCTCGTGGACACGCCCCTACTTGATGACGCACTGGAGCCCCTGAGCTCATGGACACGCCCCTACTTGATGACGCACTGGAGCCCCTGAGCGCGCCCCTACTTGATGACGCACTGGAGCCCCTGAGCTCGTGGACACGCCCCTACTTGATGACGCACTGGAGCCCCTGAGCTCGTGGACACGCCCCTACTTGATGACACACTGAGGCCCCTGAGCTCCTGGACACGCCCCTACTTGATGACGCACTGGAGCCCCTGAGCTCGTGGACACGCCCCTACTTGATGACGCACTGGAGCCCCTGAGCCCCTGGACACGCCCCTACTTGATGACGCACTGGAGCCCCTGAGCCCCTGGACGCGCCCCTACTTGATGACGCACTGGAGCCCCTGAGCCCCTGGACGCGCCCCTACTTGATGACGCACTGGAGCCCCTGAGCTCGTGGACACGCCCCTACTTGATGACGCACTGGAGCCCCTGAGCCCCTGGACGCGCCCCTACTTGATGACGCACTGGAGCCCCTGAGCTCGTGGACACGCCCCTACTTGATGACGCACTGAGGCCCCTGAGCTCCTGGACACGCCCCTACTTGATGACGCACTGGAGCCCCTGAGCTCGTGGACACGCCCCTACTTGATGACGCACTGGAGCCCCTGAGCCCCTGGACGCGCCCCTACTTGATGACGCACTGGAGCCCCTGAGCTCGTGGACACGCCCCTACTTGATGACACACTGGAGCCCCTGAGCTCGTGGACACGCCCCTACTTGATGACGCACTGGAGCCCCTGAGCTCGTGGACACGCCCCTACTTGATGATGCACTGGAGCCCCTGAGCTCGTGGACACGCCCCTACTTGATGACGCACTGGAGCCCCTGAGCTCGTGGACACGCCCCTACTTGATGACGCACTGGAGCCCCTGAGCTCATGGACACGCCCCTACTTGATGACGCACTGGAGCCCCTGAGCGCGCCCCTACTTGATGACGCACTGGAGCCCCTGAGCTCGTGGACACGCCCCTACTTGATGACGCACTGGAGCCCCTGAGCTCCTGGACACGCCCCTACTTGATGACGCACTGGAGCCCCTGAGCTCCTGGACACGCCCCTACTTGATGACGCACTGGAGCCCCTGAGCTCGTGGACACGCCCCTACTTGATGACGCACTGGAGCCCCTGAGTTCGTGGACACGCCCCTACTTGATGACGCACTGGAGCCCCTGAGCTCGTGGACACGCCCCTACTTGATGACGCACTGGAGCCCCTGAGCTTGTGGACACGCCCCTACTTGATGACGCACTGGAGCCCCTGAGCTCGTGGACACGCCCCTACTTGATGACGCACTGGAGCCCCTGAGCTCGTGGACACGCCCCTACTTGATGACGCACTGGATTCCCTGAGCTCGTGGACACGCCCCTACTTGATGACGCACTGGAGCCCCTAAACTCCTGGACACGCTCCTACTTGATGACGCACTATAGCCCCTGAGCTCGTGGACACGCCCCTACTTGATGACGCACTGGAGCCCCTGAGCTCGTGGACACGCCCCTACTTGACGCACTGAGGCCCCTGAGCTCGTGGACACGCCCCTACTTGACGCACTGGAGGCCACTGAGGTCGTGGACACGCCCCTACTTGACGCACTGAGGCCCCTGAGCTCGTGGACACGCCCCTACTTGACGCACTGAAGCCCCTGAGCTCGTGGACACGCCCCTACTTGACGCACTGAAGCCCCTGAGCTCGTGGACACGCCCCTACTTGACGCACTGAGGCCCCTGAGCTCGTGGACACGCCCCTACTTGACGCACTGAAGCCCCTGAGCTCGTGGACACGCCCCTACTTGACGCACTGAGGCCTCTGAGCTCGTGGACACGCCCCTACTTGACGCACTGAGGCTGGCCACTCCCCTAACAATAGAGCACATTCGCATCAGTTTGCCACTCAATCGGGAGTTACTGTCAGTACTATTATGGCTCGTTTCCACTGAGCGGTACGGTACGGTACAGTTCGGTTTCCACTGTCAAAAGTTGTGTATGGTACCAAACAGCCGAACCGTACCGTACCACTTTTTGGGTACCCTTCCGTTGGGGTACCTAGCACAGTGGTACGGTACTAAAAGGTGGAGCTAGACTCACTGCAGAACCTTGATTGGTTGACAGAGTATCGTCACTTGCGCGTGCTACAAGGGCATTAGAAACGCCATTTTTTAATATACAGTTGAAATATAATACTACTGTTGTCATGTCACAAAATGTAGTTTTAAGAGTATTTCAGGCGAGAATGTAGTTTTTTAAAGCTCAAATCTGTGGTTTATTTATAGATTTATGATAATTTGACTGAGATTTATTCCAAGCAATCACCGGGCGTTCGGCGCTCAAGTACCCCGCCTGGAACAGCCTTTCCTCGGCTAGTCGTTCTGATGTTTGCCGCTGACTCTGACGTCTCTGTAGTGGTTAAACATGAGATATAATTCGTCTTGTATAGACCTAACAGGCGATCTTTGGTCTCGTGAATCTGTAATTCGTCCCCTGGCCAATAGTTTTGGCAGAAGGCTAAGTGAAGTTTCATATATTTGAGCGCTGAATTTGTATATTTGACTGAATTGTTTGCTTTATTACAAGACCATCTGTAATGTTGTTTATTGCAACATTTGTACCAATGCACATATTGCCTGGAATACGTTTCATATTTTTAAATAAACGAAAAGAGGCAGGGTTGTGTTTTATATTTAGTTTTGTTATAAATATAGGCTACATAAATGCAGCGAATAAAATCAATAGGCAATGCGTTGCCTGAACCACATTTGTGTGCTTATGTTTAAAATGTATTTAATGAAATCGAAAAGAAGCAGAGTAGTGTTTTTTGTTGCCTAAAATGTACACACAGAGATAACCGGAGTAGCAGAGCGAGCTGAGTGGCGCTTTCAAGATGGCGCTGTTCCATTAGCAGAATTACTGATCGCGTCCTCGGGAGTCATTCTCCTGAGTCGGACTTTGCGTAGGCTTGGTATTGAGAAACGCCTAATGCCGGCGCTTGTTTCTTGTGACAAACATGCAGAGAAGCAAGAACAAGATCTGCAGTATGTCATCCATTGTTGTTTACTATGTCGCTTTCTTCTTCGCGCGAAAATGACGTCGATCTCTTCTTTCAGGCAAACACCACGCCTATCAAGTAAAGGGTACTGTTGGCGGTGGAAACGCTAGCCGGATCATGGTTTACCGACCCGAACCGTACTGTACCGTACCGCTCAGTGGAAACGAGCCATTAGTTACTACAGCCTACAGTTTGCTAGCTAGCTCTGCCTTCGACGCGGAAATGCGTAGGCTACTACCTGGATGCGATCATGTACAAAACAGATCGGTGTCTTTATTTAAATTTCCTAAAAACGATCACATCAAGAAGAGGTGGATTAATTTTGTGAAGAGACAACCTTGATGGAGAGCTGAGGATCACCGCCAACACCCGCCTCTGTAGTGATCATTTTACACGGGATAGTTTTATAAACTTTCGTCGGAGACAACTGGGATTCACTGATAATCCGCTGCTACTGGTGAATGGGCCGAACCGACTATCTCCCGCCTCGGCCTTCATCCTCCCGTCCAGAAAGCAGGATCAGCTAATATCACCGTCGGCAGCTTTCCCGCGAGTGGGCGTGGTTTCAGCGCAGCCAGCGGACACGCCCCCACAGTGGACACGCCCCCAGCGTTTGAGAGTAGAGAATAATGCTCACTTTTTCACGATTTTGATAGCTTATTTGATGTACTTGCCGGCTTTTTTTATCATTCAAATTTAGCTGGATGGCTAATAACACATTTTTCTGTGGTGTGACAAACTCAGAACACATACTTAATTTTGACTTTACAGGGACTTTAATGTCTGAAAGTTTGTCTGTTTTTGTACCTTATGTTAGTTAAAATTTGCAATAAAAAAAATAAATCCACAAAAAATGTAATAAATAATAATAATACAAGAGCATTAAACTCGGCATGAAAGTGTAGTTGCGCTGGTCGTTTCTACTCTATTGTGTCGTATCTCGAGTGAAACGCTCGTGTGCCATGTTTAATATTCTTTCCTAATATGCTTTTATTCATTTGTGTTACATTTTTTTCTTCTTTTCCATCTCTTGGCAAAACATTTTCAAAAGGTAAATTAGGCTTCCTTGTATTATTTTTCTTGTTGACTATTGAACTAAACTTTTGTGCTGGTCTTCTCTCCTCTATTGTGTCGTATATAGAGTGAAACGCTTCAGGAATGAGAACAAATGTGGGCGGGGCTTGATTGTGTCTGTGGGGAGTTGATTGGATGGTTGTGGTTTGCTATTGGCTGATCTCATGTGAGTGACAGGTTATAGCCCCGCCCACATCATCAGAGAAGAGATGCTGCAAGAGGAACTGATTCTGATTCAAGCTTATTAAAACAATAATGACATGCACAGATAAATCATTTATGATACACACTGCAATATGCCATAACCCTGGCCTCATCACGTCACCGGCACCGACCCGTTCTCCACTAACTCCAGCTCCTGTTCTGATGTGTGATGTGTCCGTCTCACCGGTGTCGTTGGGGTTTCCCTCCTGGCGCCCCGCGGCGATGACGTCTCTCGTCCAGAACACCTTCAGCGCCCGGTCCCGGCCCGCGAACGTCAGCCCGTACTTATTGGAGACGGAGAGAAGACTGGAGCGCTGCTTCGGCAGATCCACACTCGCCTCGAACACTCGGATCTTCTTCATCTGGCGGAACTGGAAGTCCTGGAGAGAGACATGATGACATGTGATCGCTTTATTACTGTATACACTGCCAATCAAACATGTGGGATCGGGAAGATTTTTAATGTTTCTGAAAGAGTCTCTTCCGCTCACCAAGGCTGCGTTTATGAGATTAAAAATACAACAAAAAATGGTAATATTGTGAAATATTATTGTAATGTAAATCAGATGTTTTCTATGTGAATATATAATAAAGTGTAATTTATTCCTGAATTTCCAGCATCATTACTCCAGTCTTCAGTGTCACATGATCCTGCAGAAATCACTCTAATATGAGGATCTGATGATCAAGACACATTTATGATTATTATCAGTGTTGAAAACAGTTATTTACATTTTTATTTCAGGATTCTTTGATGAATAGAAAGTTTAAAAGAACAGCATTTATCTGATATAGAAAGCTTTTGTGACATTAAACTCTACCGTTCAAAAGTTTGGGGTCAGTAAGGATTATTATTTTAATTTTAGGGGGAAATAAATAAAAGAAATCAATACTTTTAGTCATCAAGGATTAATTAAATTGATCAAAATAAAGACATTCATAATGTTACAAATTAATCTATTTCAGATAAATGCCGTTCTTTTAAACTTTCTTTTCATCAAAGAATCCTGAGAAGAAGAAAAAAATTTCCACAACTGTTTTCAACACTGATAATAATCATAAATGTTTCTTGAGCATCAGATCCTCATATTAGAGTGATTTCTGAAGGATCATGTGACACTGAAGACTGGAGTAATGATTTGCTTTGATCACAGGAATAAATTACATTTTAAAATATATTAAAATACAAAACAGTTATTTTGAACAGTCATAATATTTAACAATATTACTTTTTTTCATTTTTAATCAAATAAACAGCCTTGGTGAGCAGAAGAGTCTTAAAACATTCAAAATCGTACCGATCCAAAACGTTTGACTGGTAGTGTGTGTGATAATGATCATGTGACAGAAGTGAAACTAGAAGTGAAACTGATTTCATTTTATATAATGAGTGACTTTAATTCTATTACATTTCTTTACATTTCAGAGAACCGAGTCAAATAATAACAGTCATTATGACATGAACCAACATGTAGAGAAAACATTGTGAAGTTATGACACTTTATATACATATTTATATTCATATAAATATATATTAATAGCTCTAATGTAACTTACCTGTGTATTTATAATATCTTACTCGTTATATTCTCTAAGGATTAAAGCTATTTACAAAAATTACACTAGACCAATTAATAAGAGACAGTAAACACATTCACACACGCACGAACTACATGTATTCAAACGAACTATATCATCTATACCTGCCAGAGAAGGTTGTAATAGTAACAATAATATTAATAATAATAATAACAACAACAACAACACTAGCCGGCAAGTGTCTCACCTTCATCTCTCTCTCTGGAATAGAGTCCGGATCGTCTCCCATCTTCACTAAGATTCCCCCTCGGGTCGTCAACGACAATAACAAGTAAATATGCAGGTTATTACGTTATTAATGAGGAATTAATTAATTTATTCTGCTCATCTCGCGTGTTAGCAAGAACCCGCGTTGAACTTCGGCAGGAAATGACGCGTGTTTTGAAGCGGAAACGTGTCGTGAGCATCTCGTCAGACAGTGCTCTCTACTGGCCAAACGCAGATGAACATGATTTTTCTATTGAACAATATGTCATGTACAAACAAACATGAGCTGATAATTAATAACCAGTAATAATAAAGGGCTTTTAAATCTTTCAGACACAGATATGAGCGGGACCCCATCCTACAGTTTAAAAATAGCTATAGATTCATATGTATAGAGAGAAACAATTTAGGCTATACTGTGAAAAATAAAAGTGTAAAAATATGTTTATTTTACTCATTTATTTATTTGAGTTTTGCTCTACATTTTCCACAGGCCCCCTACCAGACCCAATTTATACTGTGAAAAAATAATTTGATAAATATATGTAAAATATTACCTGGAAAATATTTAATATTTCATTTAAACAAGTAGAAATATATACAGTAGGCCTATATATATATATGACCCAATTTATACTGTGACAATTTATATTATAAGTATGTGTGAAATATTATTTGAAAAACATTTTTCATTTCTAATAGGCTATGTTACTGTTACTATCATCTACTCACAATATATTATCTATTTATTTTGAACTTATTTGTATTTATTTTCGACAGTTTTACTCTGTAATCGGTAGAACTTAATAACATCTTGCAATTTTAAATTCATAATTACATAATAACGTTTTAATAATCTGTAAACCGTAAGTACTTGTATTTCTATCATGGATGTATCAGTGTTAAAAGTCTATTTAACATTAAACTGCTGTCTCTGAGTGACAAGGAATCACTTTTATGAGCCGCAGGATAATCACATTCATCCGCACAGAGCCGAAGCACAACCACAACAACAGTGTTCTTCCGCAAATGCATGCAGTTTTGTGTTTTAACCACTAGAGGGACAAAAAGAAACAAGCATCACACAACACAAAGACACTGGGAATGAAATAGATTTTATTTGTGATGTATTGCAGTAGACATAATTGTTTCTTAGTTCAATAAAAAAGCAGTTTAATGGTTTATTATAAACTCTCTTAAGGAACCGGTCTTTAATGCAAAGCATGAAGGCATCGCTACAGGCAAAGCTCGAGCTATCCTCTTTGAGTCGCGATGTTTGAGTCGTTGTGTTCAGACGAGAAACACATTGAATAGCAGAGATCCTGAAAACACTTCTTTCTCTGATTGTCGGCGCTCAAGGCTTTTTAAAGCTCCCAGTGAATTTGTTTCACACGAACTGTGAGGCGTTTTAAAGTGCTGCCGTTATTTACAAGGGGAATTTACAAGGGGAAACACACACACACACACACACGCACACACAGTGCGCATGCGCAGACGCGACTCCAGCATGCAGTTATCAGCAGAGAATTAATGCGCGCAATAATTTGAATAATTAATTAAACAGCAAGTTATTCGGTTGCACAGAGGAATATGCAATTACACTACAATGCTGTAGCGGATGGTCGAATCCTCGGGGTGTTTTCACTCCAAAATCAAAGGAATAAAACCTGAAAGGATCAATTGCATTAGGAAAATGAAACCCATTTTTCAGGACCAAGAATTTTTTGCATTGCTGGGTCATTCCTGCAGTCCCCATGAAACAATACTGCATATTTTACATGAAATGTTGACCACATGCATAGATGTACCCAGTCAACAAAAAATCATAATTAGTACCTAATAATAATTAAAGCTGCAGTCCGTAACTTTTTGTCGTGTTCAAAATTTATATCATAAGCGCGTACATCATGAATCCATTTTCCATTGTGTTTTTGTCATATCCTGAACCACTACGGTACACCTATAATAAGTGTTTATACTCGGACTATTTTGTACTGCATGCGTGACTCATAGACATAAACAGGGAGAAGTAGTCCCGGCTACAATGTTCCTCCGCGAGACGAATGTTATTCTGTTTATTAACCGCTAGAGCGCCAACAGCTATGAACTGAAGCTTTAAAAAATAAAAACTTTTTGAAGCACTTGACAGGCAAATGTCCTCAATTATGTTTTCTAAACGCCACTTTGAAATAAAGGCTATTTAATAAATTAGCAATTTTGAGTATTACATTTACTTATTCTCTTTGGCAACTCCAGGAATAAAGTAAGAATCAGTTATAAACTTATCTCTCTTTTCCTATTTTTTTTTAGAAGATCTTATCTAATGTGTATCGATTTATACTGGATATAAAAAGTTTGCTAGTTTAATTTTTTTTTTTTTTTAGATTTTATATAGCTATTAAAATTCCTCCTAAATGTAAATCTTCTGCTAGCATGTTGTTCTTTCCTAGCTATAATGTGCTTTATGAGCTTAAAACATCCACCCTGTTGCATTGTTAAAATGTCATGTAACAGGGTGAACAAAGTTATTAGGCGACACTAGCCTGATCTTGACTAGTTTTTATGATTGACAGACATTTTCTCACACTGAAAAAACAAAAAATATAAATTTTTTTTTTTTTCAACAACTGCAAGAATGACCCTGCTTCATTTTCTTTAAGGCCCATTCACACCAGTAACGATAACGATACATTAACGCACGATATCGGTCTGTTTATTATAAGCGTCTGTCTCTTTAAATGCTCGCGCTCTTTAAAGCGGGCTGGATTCTGATTGGCTGTCAATGTTTGGAAGAGAAAAAAATCTATAAGTGATTCCAGTGATATTTCTCTAGTTGTGCTGTGGACTTTGGACTTTTTTTTTTAGATCTATATCTTTATATTTAGATCGATTTTTAGCACTATATCTTTATATTTAGATCGATTTTTAGCACTATCTTTATATTTAGATCGATTTTTAGCACTATCTTTATTGTTATAGTTGGTGTGAACGGGCCTTAGTGTGTATACGCATTCTTTTATTGCGAGATTCGCCCGAAAACAGCTGTTTTTACTACATTCAAAGGCCGTTCCGTGATATTTGCAGCAGCCAAACACATGATACACATGAAATTATGGACCGATCTGTGTCTAACATGTTCAGTTTGACAGAGTTTGCATTTCATATTCATAATAATGTGGAGCTGCTCAGACACAAACACTCGTCTCTCTTTCTCACAGACAAACTAAACCTCACATCTGTGTGTGCAAAAGCTTGACATTAGACATTATTAGTGCTGATATCAGGGAAATGCGCGCGCTTCTACTTACAGAAATCGATAAATTAGCACGATACATTCATTGGAAGAGCTACAACAACAGGCTGGCGGAGGACATTCTCCCATATATCCACTTCATCTAGTGCAACATTTTGCATGAATTTAGAGCCACATACTAGGCTTCAAAAATAAAACAATATACGCAAAAGGTTGGCATATAGACGCACCTTTCTTTTCGCAGGGGTTTCTGGGTAGATAATGAGATCCCGCCTTATTATTTTTCCACATGTGTCATGGCTTCCGGTTTCATCCGTTTCGTTAGTTGTTCTGTACAAACACAGCTTGATATTGCAAACTGGTGTTCTAACTATATTTTAATGTTTTGTCGTAGCGGCCCTGTAGTAGCACAAATAGTTTTATCGTTTAATTCCCGTAGAATCCATCGAAAAATAAGGCGTGCTTGACGACACTAGTGTAAGAACTGGCCTTATAGTGATCATATATTAGTTCCAGCACATTTTAGTGACTCTACACCTTTAGAAATGTATTGCGATCGCTCTAAATAGTCACAGACTACATAAACATGAAATCTAACAGCATGAATCACACCAGACCTCTTTCAACGATCCATCAGGCAGTTCTGGTCAGAATCTTCAGGTTTGCAGAGGTTATTAAAACAACACAGCTGATAAACAACAAACAAACATGACTTTTTTTGGATTGCAAGGTTTGATCATTATTATAAATAAACCCCAGACAGCAACATAGTGTCGGTCCACATCTGGTACCAGATTATATCCACATGTACCGGATGTGGGCCGGATCTGTGCTGAATTTAGTTATAATGGTGTCAATAGTCACAATAAGGCACAAGTTCTTCCGTCTCTCGTGAGATATGAGTCAGGCATCTTTCTGATGTAATAATAAAATGATGCTCGGGCTACTAATGATAAAACAGCAGAAGAGAGTGATGATGTTTATCATCTAGTGTTGATTAGAATCATGACAGCTGTCCATCAACAGCACTGACGAGGCACTTTAACAACAAATAAACCAGATCGAATCAAATATAACCCAAACCAGTAGATCTCACATTATTCATGACTGAAGATGGATCTCCATAACTGCTGTGAACTCGACACACCTGGAGATTCTGACGACTACAGCATTAAACGCCTGACAAAAAGACAACGCTCAGACATAAGATTACATTTTTTTTTTTTGCATCATTAAATGTTTAAGAGGTTACACTACCGGTCAAAAGTCTGGATTTTGTTAAAGAAGATTTTTTTTTTAATCAATATTTACATTTTTTGTGAAAACGGTGATACACCAGCATTCATTTTTAAAATAGTAAGGATTCATTAAATTGATCAAAAAAATTATATATATAGGCCTATATATAAAAGAATGAATTCTGAAGGATCATGTGACACTGAAGACTGGAGTAATGATGCTGAAAATTCAGCTTTGATCACAGGAATAAATTACACTTCACTGTATATTCACATAGAAAACTGCAGATTTACATAGTACTAATAAAAAATAAAAAACACTTTTTTTAAATCAAATAAATGCAGCCTTGGTGAGCTAGAAGAGACTCTTTCAAAAACATAAAACATTCCCAATTATATTCCAAACTTTTGACCACTAGTGTAAATCAAACTAATATTTTTCATTAAGAAAACACACACAAATCAAGTGCTTTCCAACCCTGCTCCTGCAGAACCGCCGACAACACACACTCTGAGTCTCTTAAGGCCAAAGATCATCGAGATTTCCATGTTTGTGTCACACAGTTTGGATGAAGGGCTCGTTCTGTTAGTGTCCTCTAGACTAGTGCATGAAAAGGCGTCGCAGTAAAGCAGACTTCAGCAGCTCTCCGTGTCTCAGATCGCTCCAGCGTCCGCTCTCTGTAACCCCTGGAGAAGCCGGCCGGTGCGGTGCTCGGGGTGCAGGTTATATCGAGGCCGAATCAGATTTGGCATGCATGCAAGCGGTGGAGGTGAGCGCACATTTATCCGCTCGTGTGACGTCATGTGAGCGTTTAGACGGTCAAACACACACAGGAATCTGAAGCGTGAGGATGAAAGCTGTGCAGTGACACCGAACACACCTTCAGACCGTAGACGAATCTCACACAAGAACATGATCGGGGCGTTATTCTAGTGACGATTAAATCGGATTCTCATTATCAGAATGTAAAATAAATCATTGCATTAATGATTATAATACAGAATTTTAGAAATAAATATGAAAATAATTATGTTTGCGTTGTACAGTAGTGGCCAAGCGTGATGTCCGGTCTTGGAAAACTGACATCCTCACACTTTATTCAAGTATTATTATAAAATTGTGTGCTTGGAGTCGATTGTTTTATTTGTAATAGGAACTCAATGAAAGATGACAAATTGTGCATCATAATGTTTGGCCATGCTGTCATACAAAGAAATTATGAACACATGCAACCACAAATGACATATTAATAATAACTCATTATGTTGCAATCAATGTATGCTTGTTTTTCTATGCATATTTTTTGCATAGTATGCATTTTGATGATTATGGCTTACAGATATGAAAACCCCAAATTCGTGCCAAGGTTTTCATAAGCTGTACGCCATAATCATCAAAATTATAATAAATAAAGGCTTGAAATATCTCACTTTGCATGTAATGAGTCTATATAATATATTAGTTTCACCTTTTAAGTTGAATTACTGAAATTAACTTTTGCACGGGATTCGAATTTTTCGAGTTTCACCTGTAGAACCGGTCACACTTTTTTAAAATAATTTTGTTAGTTTAATACCTCAACCAAGTTTAGTGTTTTGTTCTTCCCTCATTTTTAAAACATATTTTGATGGTTTAATCCAGACATCACTTTTTGGCCACTACTGTATATATTATAATAATTACTATTTATTTCTAAACATTTGTTTATTCACATATTTTTATTACCTGTATATTAGATTAATAATAATATAATGGGGCTTAATTGTCATAAATAATATGCATGTTTGCATGCACTGGAACGAATCCAATCCGATTTCAGATATGTATGATTATATGAACCATAAACGTGTCACGTGTGTGTTTACATGAAGGATTTCCACTCATTCTATGGATGCATGTAAACGTGAATGTTAAAGGCTTCATTTTCTTTTTACAAAATACAGTCCTAGTTTTTTTCCTCTTGATTTTGGGGTGTAACGGGATCCTCTCCAGCTTTTGTGATATTTTTGGCAAAGTGATCTCAAGAACAGAGCATGCAAAACGCAATATAATGTTTCCCACTGAAGGTTATTCATCACAGCGACCGTGACTTCTGCTCTCCGGGGGAAACGCCACCGTCCGGATGATTTGAAACTGGACTGGTTTCCAGGAAGTGTTTTTCTTCCCGAGCGCAGATGCCTGTGTGTGTTTGGCTGTCTAAATACACACTCTTCCCTTCAGCATGTATTCACACGGTGGATATGAACTGAAAGGTGGTTCCTGGAGACACACTGCAAAAAATGCTTTTCTTACTTTTAGTATTTTTGTCTTGTTTCCAGTTCAAATATCTAACAATACCTAAATCAAGATGCATTTACTAGATGAGTAATGTCTTGGTTTCAAAATTAAGTGATTTGTTATAATGGAGTAAGCCGTGTTTTTACTCCGCTTAGCTGTTCTAAACTCACTGTAAATCACGGCTTCAAGTGGCTTATTGCTTAAATAATCTTAATTCAAACACAAACAAGGTTAAATTTATTTCCTCATTGGCAGATAATTTTGCTTGTTTTAAGCAAAAACTCACTTAATTTTGATTTATTTCCCCAGAAAACAAGACATAATATCGTATAGCATTTTACTCATCTAGTAAATGCATCTTGATTTAAGAATTTTTAGATATTTGGGCTGGAAACAAGACAATATACAGAGTAATAAAAGCATTTTTGCAGTGCTAAAGGAACTCACTGTCCGTTTATTCTCAGGCCGTCTACAAACTCCGCCTCCTCCTCGTGCTCCTCAGGGGGCGTGGCCACAGAGGCCCCACCCCCAGCTCCAGACTTGACAGACCCCGCCCCCATTGTCCCATCAGCGCTGTCATTCTGAGCTTCTTCTTCTTCGTCCTCGTCCTCTTCTCCGGGAATATCCACGCCGTCTCCATCCAGCGTTAACACAGTTCTGGCGGGCCGTTTGCGCTCGAGTCGCGGCTCCAGATTCAGGCCCGCGGGAAGCAGGTTCTCGAAGGGCATCTGAACGCCCAAACTCACGCCCGCGACCGAGCCCTGGTACACCTCCATCCCGTCCGGCAACATGGACTGGATCTTGGGGAGCCAGCGCTTGCGTACGCGGCGAGCGTTAGTGCACATATCCGCCGCGATCACGTTCATCTCACTCTCCTTGAAGTTGGGCGCGAAGTTCTGACAGTAAACTGAAGAAAAAACACAACATTATTAGGAGCTTTAAAGGGGTGGTTGATTATGATTTCACCTTTTTAACATTAGTTAGTGCGTAATGTTGATGTTTGAGCATAAACAACATCTGCAAATACACAACGCTCAAAGTTCAAAGCAAAGGGAGAGATTTTCTTTTAAAGAAATCAACTACAAACGGCTGGTAGGGACTATAATGAGCTTCTTCACGGGTTAGTGACATCACTAACCCTAAAATTTACATAAACCCCGCCCCACCATTCAGAAATGTCCTGTTGCTTCTACATGTTGTCACTTCTTGAGTCTCTCCATCACTGTCCAACTCCAGTTTAAACATAAAAGGCTAAAAGTTTTTGACATTTTCTCACTCACTCACTCACTCACTCACTCTCACACCCACTCTCACACACACTCACTCACTCACTCACTCACTCACTCACTCACTCACTCACTCACTCACTCCCACTCACTCACTCACTCACTCACTCACTCACTCACTCACTCACTCACTCACTCACTCACACACTCACTCACTCACTCACTCACTCACTCACTCACTCACTCACTCACTCACTCACACACTCACTCACTCACTCACTCACTCACTCACTCACACACACACCCACTCACACTCACTCACTCACTCACTCACACACACACCCACTCACACTCACTCTCACACACACACCCACTCACTCACTCACTCACTCACTCACTCTCACACTCACTCACTCACTCTCACACACACACCCACTCACTCACTCACTCACTCACTCACTCTCACACCCACTCTCACTCACTCTCACACACACACCCACTCACTCACACACTCTCTCACACACACACACACTCACTCACTCACTCTCACTCACTCACTCACTCACTCACTCACTCACTCACACACTCTCTCACACACACACACACACACTCACTCACTCACTCACTCACTCACTCACTCACTCACTCACTCACTCACTCACTCACTCACTCACTCACTCACTCACTCACTCACTCACTCACTCACTCACTCACACACTCTCTCACACACACACACACACACACACTCACTCACTCACTCACTCACTCACTCACTCACTCACTCACTCACTCACTCACTCACTCACTGTGACAATTTTAACATGCTATAAAAAATATCTGTAGGATATTTTTTAGCTAAAACTATAAAAAAAACTATAAACCATATAAACACTCAAGAGAAACATGTTGGGCACAAGAGAACATGTTGGTGGATCTTCTCCTAGTATTAAAAACTTGTGTTGCACAATAGGGAGCATGAATTAATGGTTGATTATGAATGCATAAGGAGCGTAACGCACGTTTGACGGCGTTTAGGACTCGACTGTCCAGTGGTTTCCGGCTGGGGTCGCTGGTTGAAGACCGGATCCCCGTCCCACAGCTGTTCGCTAACGTGTTTCTGCAGGATCAACAAGCAGAGAGCAATGAGGAAACACTCAACATCTCGATAACTGCACTTCAGATCAATGAGGTTTCATGGTTTATTACACAGTGCTTTACTGAGAAAACTATAACTCTGTCTGTCTTTAAATAAAAAAGTTGGTTGCACTTTATAATAAGGTTCCATTTATTAACATATACATTTAAAGTCCCCCTGTGGTAAAAATCTAATTTTTAATGTTGTTTATGTGTCTATGTGGTGTTATTAATACGCTTTAAGACACACCGTGTGTAAATTCATAAGTCGACAGCATTGCTGAGTATTTCCTGCTTAAAACTGCTGTGAGTGAGTGGAGGCGGGGCTCATTTGCATATTCATAGAACCACGCGATACCACACGGATACACGATTAGTTCATCTCAACGGCTGTAATAGTAAAAACATAGTAAATGTTTTCGAGAGGGTTCCACGTGTATTGCTCATTTCATATGCAAAGATGTAAGCCAATCACAGCAGTGAGTCTCGCAGCAGACACGCCCCTTCAAACAGAGCGCTCAAATCAGAAATCATTATTGATTATTATTATTATTTTTCACAAACCTGTCGAAGAAGGTGGCGAGGAGCCTCCGCAGCAACACCTTGTGTTTGACGCCGGCGCACAGATGGCAGTTCATCAGCTGACCTCTCGTCATGAACACACCCGTGCCTGAACACACACACACACACACACACACACACACACACAACATCAGGAACACCAGGGACAGATATCACTGTCGTTTCCCTAATACATTCAGATGATTGTTTAGAATTACAAGTTTTCTTGTACATTGAGTATGTTTTACAAGAAAATACTATTTCAGTCTTTCTAATTTAAAAATTTATTTTATTGCGTTACTTTGTATTTATTTGTGAAATTTGCGAGCAATTTACATGTATGCATTTGGCAGACGCTTTTATCCAAAGCGACTTACATTGCATTTCAAGGCACACATTTACATTCTTATCAGTTCTTGCTTTCCCTGGGAATCAAACCCGTGACCTTGGCGTTGCAAGCGCCAGCGCTGTTTGCGGTTTAGAGTACACACATTTTTTTATTTATAAAGTAATGCCTTACTTTACTTGTTACATCAAAAATGTAACTTGATTGTGTAATGCACAGTACTTGTAATGCTTTACTTGATTTGTTACATTAAAAGTAATATGATTGCGTAATGCACAGTACTTGTAATGCGTTACCCCCAACATTAGGGAATGAGTGAATTCACGAACCTCCCACTAGTTCCAGCTTCTCTCCGGGGTCTCCCTCCGTGTATAGTTTGGGATGACAGCGGTAACCGATCTGACTAATGAGACTGGCCGGCAGCGCCACCAGATCCCGGCGGATCAGCACACAGGAGCGGTTCTCCAGAGACACGGGCATCACCATCTCCGGCCGCTCTGACACTGCAGAGAAAGAGAGAGCAGAGATGAGGAACACTGGGGGCTCGTCAGATGCATCGCGTCACTGCTTTCAAACGCTATTCTCAGAGTTTCAGGCACTGTTCTGCACACTACAAAAAATTATATGATCACCAATTCATGCCAACATAAGGTCTGTTACTTTAACTCATTAATATAATTGAATTCATATAATTTAAGTTATACACTTAATGGTGCTGAAAATTCAGTTTTGCATCACAGAAATAAATTACATTTAAAATATATTACAAAAGAAGAGCAAGTTATTTTAAATTGTAATATTATTTGACAGTTTTACTGTATTTTTGATCAAATAAACGCAGCCTTGGTGTGCAGAAGAAACTCTTTCAAAAACATTATAAAAATGTAATTATTTCAAACTTTTGACCAATAGTGCAGAAGATTCAACTTGGATGAGATTTTTTAAAAAATTTGGTAAAATGACTTTGAGAAACATTTAAGGTTGCAACTAAACAGACGTTTTTAACACTAAGGTTTCATTGATTACTGCATTGCGAGCTAACATGGACATTTATATTAACGAACCTTTAACCTTTTTTATTAACGAAAAAAGGTTGTAAAATATATTGCTCATTGTTAGTTGATGTTAGTTAATGCATTAACCGGTGACACTTTACAATAAGGTTCATTAGTTAACATGAACTAAGAACGAGCAATACTTCAGCATTTATTAATCTTAGTTTATATTAATTTCAACATTTACTAATACGTTATTAAAATCAAAGGTTGTATTTGTTAACATTAGTTAATGCACTGTGAACTAACATGACCAAACAATGAACAGCTGTATTTTTATTAACTAACATTAACAAAGATTAATAAATACTGTAACGAATGTATTGATCATTGTTAGTTAATACATTTACCAATGAGCCTTATTGTAAAGTGTAACCCATTAACTGATAACAAAGGAGACCTAAAAGTGTTTACAAATGTGTTTTACAGTCACTTTATTCAGGGAAAGATCCCGCTCTCTGCTTTCGAAACGCATCAGATTGCAGCAACTCAATAAAGCTCTGCACTGGCACGACTATAGAAGAGTTCTGCTTTCCATTTGTCCTTCAGTCCTTAAACTGACACTCGCCAATCACACACACACACACACACACACACACACACACACACACGCGCGCTCTCAAATAACCCACAATGTGACCCTCTCGAGTGTAACTGATTACAGACAGAGTGCATTTCACAATCTCTGACACCCGAGTGCGGGACTAGAGATGCATGATGGGAGATTTCTACACAATAATGAAGCTGATCCGTTTAAACAGTCATCCAACATAATATGGGACAAACCAAACTGAGAACACACAGCAGACAAAAGGCCGGTGTGTTCCCTCATATGCAGAACGACGTGAGCGTCATGAAACTATCAAAACATTAAAGTAACTGGCTAATTTAGACATTATTATTAGTGTTTTGGGAAACACTTTATTTTACAGTGTCCTTGTTACACATGTTACATGTAGTTACTATAGTAATAACTATTAATTATGCATAATTACATGCAACTAACCCTCAACCAAACCCTAACCCTAGAGTAAGTACATGTAGTTGCTTAATATTATTACATATAATTATATATATATGTATATATATATATACATATAAATATATAATTACACTGTAACAATGACACCTTAAAATAAAGTGTAACCGTCTTTGTTTGACTGCTCTTCAATCCCGTAGCGTTCTGAAATGCATCAGGGTTGGTCCGACGGCTTTAACTCTCTCGTCCGACGGCTTTAACTCTCTCGTCCGACGGCTTTAACTCTCTCGTCCGACGGCTTTAACTCTCTCGTCCGACGGCTTTAACTCTCCCGTCCGACGGCTTTAACTCTCTCGTCCGACGGCTTTAACTCTCTCGTCCGACGGCTTTAACTCTCCCGTCCGACGGCTTTAACTCTCTCGTCCGACGGCTTTAACTCTCTCGTCCGACGGCTTTAACTCTCTCGTCCGACGGCTTTAACTCTCTCGTCCGACGGCTTTAACTCTCTCGTCCGACGGCTTTAACTCTCTCGTCCGACGGCTTTAACTCTCTCGTCCGACGGCTTTAACTCTCTCGTCCGACGGCTTTAACTCTCTCGTCCGACGGCTTTAACTCTCCCGTCCGACGGCTTTAACTCTCTCGTCCGACGGCTTTAACTCTCCCGTCCGACGGCTTTAACTCTCCCGTCCGACGGCTTTAACTCTCCCGTCCGACGGCTTTAACTCTCTCGTCCGACGGCTTTAACTCTCTCGTCCGACGGCTTTAACTCTCTCGTCCGACGGCTTTAACTCTCTCGTCCGACGGCTTTAACTCTCTCGTCCGACGGCTTTAACTCTCTCGTCCGACGGCTTTAACTCTCTCGTCCGACGGCTTTAACTCTCTCGTCCGACGGCTTTAACTCTCTCGTCCGACGGCTTTAACTCTCTCGTCCGACGGCTTTAACTCTCTCGTCCGACGGCTTTAACTCTCCCGTCCGACGGCTTTAACTCTCCCGTCCGACGGCTTTAACTCTCTCGTCCGACGGCTTTAACTCTCTCGTCCGACGGCTTTAACTCTCTCGTCCGACGGCTTTAACTCTCTCGTCCGACGGCTTTAACTCTCTCGTCCGACGGCTTTAACTCTCTCGTCCGACGGCTTTAACTCTCTCGTCCGACGGCTTTAACTCTCTCGTCCGACGGCTTTAACTCTCTCGTCCGACGGCTTTAACTCTCTCGTCCGACGGCTTTAACTCTCTCGTCCGACGGCTTTAACTCTCTCGTCCGACGGCTTTAACTCTCTCGTCCGACGGCTTTAACTCTCCCGTCCGACGGCTTTAACTCTCCCGTCCGACGTCTTTAACTCTCCCGTCCGACGGCTTTAACTCTCCCGTCCGACGGCTTTAACTCTCTCGTCCGACGGCTTTAACTCTCTCGTCCGACGGCTTTAACTCTCTCGTCCGACGGCTTTAACTCTCTCGTCCGACGGCTTTAACTCTCTCGTCCGACGGCTTTAACTCTCCCGTCCGACGGCTTTAACTCTCCCGTCCGACGGCTTTAACTCTCCCGTCCGACGGCTTTAACTCTCCCGTCCGACGGCTTTAACTCTCTCGTCCGACGGCTTTAACTCTCTCGTCCGACGGCTTTAACTCTCCCGTCCGACGGCTTTAACTCTCCCGTCCGACGGCTTTAACTCTCTCGTCCGACGGCTTTAACTCTCTCGTCCGACGGCTTTAACTCTCTCGTCCGACGGCTTTAACTCTCTCGTCCGACGGCTTTAACTCTCTCGTCCGACGGCTTTAACTCTCCCGTCCGACGGCTTTAACTCTCTCGTCCGACGGCTTTAACTCTCCCGTCCGACGGCTTTAACTCTCTCGTCCGACGGCTTTAACTCTCTCGTCCGACGGCTTTAACTCTCTCGTCCGACGGCTTTAACTCTCTCGTCCGACGGCTTTAACTCTCTCGTCCGACGGCTTTAACTCTCCCGTCCGACGGCTTTAACTCTCTCGTCCGACGGCTTTAACTCTCTCGTCCGACGGCTTTAACTCTCTCGTCCGACGGCTTTAACTCTCTCGTCCGACGGCTTTAACTCTCTCGTCCGACGGCTTTAACTCTCTCGTCCGACGGCTTTAACTCTCTCGTCCGACGGCTTTAACTCTCTCGTCCGACAGCTCAAGGAGGGATCGAGACCCTCTCTCTTCCTTAACCACGCTACCGAAATATAATTATGTGTATCAGTTTAACTTTTTGCTCTGGCTCATCTTACCAAACTTCACACACTGACACAAAGTCTGTAATCTGTTTAACAGCGGCCTCTGGTTTTGTAGTGAATGCTTTGAAAAGATTCAAAAATACATAAAATAGTGAAATATTATTCCAGTGTGAATCATCTGTTTTCTATGTGAATATATAATAAAGTGTAATTTATTCCTGAATGTTCAGCATCATTACTCCAGTCTTCAGTGTCACATGATCCTTCAGAAATCACTCTAATATGAGGATCTGATGCTCAAGAAACATTTATGATTATTATCAATTTTGAAAAGAGTCATATTTTGACTTTGATTAATAAAAAGAACAGTGTTTATTTGAAATAGAGATATTTTGGAACATTATAAATATCTTTACTGTCGCCTTGAATGCGTCCTTGATGCATAAAAATATTAATTTATTAAAAAAAAAATCGTACTTGCCCCAAACATGAATATAAACTGCCGTTCAAAAGATTGATTTCTGCAGGATCATGTGACACTGAAGACTGGAGTAATGATGCTGAAAATTCAGGAATAAATTACACTTTACTGTATATTCACACAGTTATTTTAAATTGTAATAATATCTATCTCTTATCTATTCTTTTGTGGTATTTTTAATCAAATAAAAGCATAAGAGAAGAGCAGAATATATATATATTTGGATTGGTAAAGAAGTCTCTTCTGCTATATATTTATGTATATATACGGGGAAAAAATTATTACGGTGATAATGATAAATAAACATATTAATTTATATATATATTAGGGCTGTCAGTTAAACGCGTTATTAACGGCGTTAACGCAAACCCATTTTAACAGCGTCAATTTTTTTATCGCGCGATTAACGGTCTTTTTGGCCTAGCAAACTTTGTAGTTTTTTTCACATGCTGTTGCAACAGGACGCGGCATGCGCTATGAAACCCGTTCATTTCAATGGCTTGCGCCGCGCGAGGATGTTATGTTGCTTCGTCGACCAAAGCGCAAGCGGATCTAGCTAGACCAGAAACAAAACAACAGGCGCGCCGCACACTTGTTTTGGACTTGCGAGTCGGCCAAATAGTTGGTTAACGTTACGCTTTGAGTGGCTGATGAGCGCGAGACGCCGAAATGGAGGCCAATAAGATTCTGAATGGAAAGTTTACTTTTAAAAAGTTGCCAAATGGTTCCATTGACAAGACCAAAGTGATCTGTGTGTTTTGTTGTTGTGAACTGAGCTATCATCATCGCAGCGCGTCCAGTCTGAAATACCACTTGATGGCCAAGCACACACACACACACACACACACACACACACAGCTGATGCGAATTCTCCGCCCCCTCGTCAATATCAGGACCTCGTCAGTATTTCTTTCACCCTTTTATTAATGGACAGAGTTACATTGAGAGATTATTTGCTCTAAGTGAGAATGTTAGTGTGAAATTGAACACAGTATATGCCAATGTTGTTTTCAATAAAAAAACATTTGCACAAAGCAAGCCGATCCACTTTTCCATGTTGATAAGAGCATTAAAATGAGGAAAAATAATGGGACAAAAAGAAAATCAAGAGACATTTAGAATAGATAAAAATAATTGCGATTAATCGCGAGTTAACTATGACATTAATGCGATTAATCGCGATTAAATATTTTAATCGTTTGACATCCCTAATATATATATATATATATATATATATATATATATATGAATATTTTTACTCTATACATCTGTCTGTGCAGAGAGAGAGAGAGAGAGAGAGAGAGAGAGAGAGAGAGAGAGTGGGATTACTTCCGTAAGCATTAGCGGAGCGTCCGCACAGATGGCTGTAGCTCTCCTCGGTGTCGAACGCCTCTTCCTCGAACTCCTCGTCCTCGTTCTGGTATGACGTGGGGCTGTCGGTGGTCGGGATGCTGGAGGCTCCGGGACTGGCCCGCTCCCCGACAATCCGACCCGTTCGCCTCGGCTCCTCCAGCTTGATCCTGCGGGACGGCACCAGCACGGTGTTCGGACTCTGCGGACCCGAGTGGGGCTCGTCGATCGACGCCGAGGCCGAGTCGCAGTGAGGAGAGCTGGCCTTGAACATCAGGTCCATCCCTCGCTCCACGATGTGCTGGATCTGAAGATAGCCGGCCGTGTACATCAGAACCAGCTGTTCCCCGGCCGCCATGCTGAGCTTCCCGGTGTAGCAGAAGCCCAGGATCTGCTGGAAGCAGCCCGGCGTGACCGAGGAGGGCAGCTCGAACTGGGCTTTGGTGCTGGCGCTGAACAGGTCCCGGAAGTACAGGCTGGCTGGCCGCCAGAACCGCGCGGTGGGCCTTGAACGCCTGGTTCTTCACCACGATGGACACGTCGCAGTACTGGCCCTGGAGACGCTGCTCGTTCAGAGAGCACAGGACCATGTTCCCGAAGTTCGGGATCTCCATGTGGAGCATCTGGGACATGATGATGACGGCCCGCGGGTCACAACCGTCCACCGGGCCGGAGAGAAGGGCATCTGCGCACACACAAACACAGCAGAAACACAGTTACAAAGCCATATACACATTAAAGGGATAGTTTCGGCCAAAAATGATATTTAACCCATGCATTACTCACCCTCAAGCCGTTCGAGATGCATCTGTCAATCTTGTTTCAGACGAACACATTTTCAGTTATTTTAGAAAATGTCTTAGACCCTTCAGTGGATATAATGTGAAGCAATGGGGTCCACCTCCTTCAAGTCCCAAAATGTGCATACATCCTTCACAAAAGTAATCCATCCGGCTCCAGGGGGATAAACGAAGGCCTTCTGAGGGTAATCCATGCGGTTTTGTCCTAAAAATATACATTTTTAAAACTTTATAAATGAAAATATCTGACTTCCGGCAACGATCGACGCGCGTGCGTTCACGCGCTTTCGTGTTTTGTTTTGCTCTGCTCTCTGGCTGCGCTGGCGCGTTCGTTCTACGTCACAACAGTTCCTACGCTACGTCTTACCTCGTACGCCGACTTCCATCACCCGTGAACGCGCGTCGATCGTTGCCGGAAGTCAGATATTTTCATTTATAAAGTTTTAAATATGTATATTTTT
>CM060595.1:1115563-1135563 GCA_030578255.1 Tiaroga cobitis
TGTAACGTTGGTCTTGTAGATTAGACTAGTCCAGGTGCGCATTTAGATTTTAACGCTTTCACTGTGATTTAGTCGGTTTACATAATTTAATATAGTTAATATAATATCACACGAAGAGTGCAGTTTTTATTTAGATATCAGCATGATAACAAATGTGATTTTGATTTGATACAAGTTTAATAAACAAGAAGTTCATATTAAGTGATGTACATTTTAGACACCATATTACCAACGAAAATAGTTGAAAATTAAGCCACAACACTGAGAAACACACGAGGTGTTTCCTTACTGAATGAATCAGCTTTTTGAACAATCAGTTGAATGAATCTCAATGACTCATTAACAGTGACTTACTGCCTCCTATTGGCGGTTTTAATTTCACATTTAAAGTATCTTTTCATGTTTTTAATCATTTCAAATATTTTTAATAATTAAAATAAAAAATTTATTTTTAAAACGTCATAATATTATTTATGTCATTTCCCGGTCGCCGTGCGCGACCGGGTTATTGCTAATATCCCTGTTTTGAACGGGTTATTGGCTGCATGTAAACGTAGTCACTGATTAAAATTAAGATACAATTAATACTAAACGAAATTCACCTTAATGAAAGGCTTTGTGCTTTATGTTTGATGTGAAAGTTTTAAATCAGTCTTTCAGTGGCGCTTTCAGAGTGGTCACGTCCACAACGGGGAACTGTCACATAACATTGTTTTTCCCTCATAAATGCGTACACGAAAAATAAGACACAATTTATATTTTATGTTCTGTGGAGAGCCAACCCTTCTTCATCCGGTGGGTAGTAATACTTTTTGTACTTTTGCCACCTAAAAGTGAAAGTTTTTTTGTCACGTCCGTAACGGATGTGTATTTCCCTCATATTAAATATAAAACGCATGTGTAGACTGATATTTTTCTAATGTCTAAAGGGAGTATGGATAAACAGACGTTTGAATGTACTGGTATTAAAAGCATTTTCTGAGAATTTACATTTCAAGTTTTTTACCTCAAATGTCACGTCCACGCTGGAATTGTCCAATTTTAAAGAGTTTATCTAGTTAACTAGTTTTGTGGTGTAGGTCTACGTATTTTATAATGTTAACTTAAAATAATACTATTAGTAATTTAAAGATGTGGTAGCATTGGATCTGGACGGGAAGGATAGCTAACTCTTGGAGTTGGAAGGGGTGTGTCGTGATTTTGCCTTCTCACACACATTTCTGTTTCATATCGTATATCAGCCATCATTTCTACAAAAAAAAATGACAAAAAATAGTAACGCACAGTAACTTGGATAAGTAACTTCAATCTGATTACTGGTTTGGAAATAGTAACGTGTTAGATTACTCGTTACTGAAAAAAGTGTTCAGATTAGACTAACGCTTTACTAAGTAACGCGTTACCGGCATCACTGTCGGCAAGTATTCTCTCGGTTCTGTCATAAGTGAACAGTTGAGAAAGAAACCGGATACGTGTCAGTATATTCGGTCCGTGCATTCAGTCTTAAAGTGACAGCAGCCTAATATTCCTGCTGTCGCCTGTGTGTTAATAAAATAAAAATAAAAAAATCATCATCATCTACCATATTCAAAATAAAAGAAGATAGTGAGAAGAGCAGTCAGGAGGAAAGTAAATACAGTATATATATATATATACACACACACACACACATATATATATATAAGAGGCAATGACCTTTTTTATGTTTGTCTTTTTTTATGTTTGTTTTCCTTGGAAGAAACAAGCTTTCATATGAAGGCATTGCAACATTGTTTTCATCACAATTACTTTACAATGTATATAGAAAAAAATGATTATTATTATTATTATTATGGCCTCTGTGCAGAAGAGCTTCTTTAGTCTCTCCTCTTGGTTCTGCAGTGAAACGTGAGCATGCTGTGTGGAGATCGCTCAGTAAACGTCGTTCATTGGTCTTCACTGACACTGCGTGACCACACACGGTCAGAGACGAGATTTCATGCAAATCAAGACACTGGAAAACTACAGCAGCTTCGGTGAGAACATTCAGACATTTGCATTGATTTCCACAGATGTGAGAAAAGAATCATGAAACTTTGTTGCTGTTTATCCAAAGTGACATTACTATTACTAGTACTTTTGTAAACTCATGTTCCTGGTAATCTTGAATCAGAATCAGTTCCTCTTGCAGCATCTCTTCTCTTCTCTGATGATGTGGGCGGGGCTATAACCTGTCAGTCACATGAGATCAGCCAATAGCAAACCACAACCATCCAATCAACTCCCCACAGACACAATCAAGCCCCGCCCACATTTGTTCATTCCAGAAGCGCTTCACTCGATATACGACACAATAGAGGAGAAACGACCAGCACAAACTCATTTAAAGCGAAATATACTTTATTGCAAAATAAGCTAATCGCAAAGGTTTTTATATTAAGTTCGATATACAAGTGTCCAACATTATCTTCATACAAAAATGATCTAGTCCCATGCCTACGAAATATGTGGCTGTGTGATCGTTTATATCATCGTAAAATGTAAATTACGTTAGGTTGAAATATATTACAGCCGAGTTTATTACAATTCACTCATGTAAAGTGAATAATACCATAAAGCAAATCTCAGCTGCCAGATTTTTTATCGTCGCAAAATCAAATGTACTTATATTATCACACTTTAAATGCGGCTTTAAGACACGAAGATAGTAAAGTCAAAAATGTTATCCCAGTTAAAACACCATCTTTGATCAACAAAATGACACATTTAAACGTTTGTTTAACTGTTAAAAATGTCTTCATGCCTTAAAATATCTTGAATGTAACTCGATACCCTCGCCTCATTTAGTATGCGCGGTTCTATGAATATGCAAATGAGCCCCGCCTCCACTCACTCACTCAGCTCAGAGATCCACTGGTTGACGATCACACGTTGATCTGATTGGTTACAAGGTCGTTTGTGACGTCAGAAACACCAGCGATTTCAAACCGTGTGTTTCAGACTGTCTTTGCAGTTTTAAGCAGGAAATACTCAGCAATGCTGTCGACTTATGAACTTACACACGGTGTGTCTTAAAGCGTATTAAACACCACAGAGACACATAAACAACATTAAATGCTGGATTTACACCACAGGGGGACTTTAAGATATATATTAGCATCATAATTTTGTTGTGTGGAGGCTTGTTTCCACTTACACAATAAAAAAATACTCTCAAAAATTCTCATAACGGCACGTTTATGTCTTATAATTCTGGGGAAAAATGGAAAAAGGAGGATAATGACTTTTTCCCTCAGAAATGACAGATATAAAGTTTTTTGTGAGATAAAGTCATTTTTGTATTAATGAGACTCGACTAGAGCTGTGCGATTAACCGTAACTCATTTTCAATGTCGATTTTGGCTTCAAACAATTATGAAAACACGACAATCCAGATAAAATGATTATTGTGCAATAATAAGTTTTTTTTTTTTTTTTACAGTTTTCTATAGTAGGCTATTAGCTGAATACTGTTAGTTTAAAATGTCTACATTGTTTTTATTGTATTACTGACTGTCAGATTTTCATCAATAATTCTTTGTGGACATCTCCTTTTCCTTTACTTAGTAATTTCACTGCTATCTACATTTTGAAATCATTGCATTTTTATTTTCAGCAAAATATACTTAATAAAGATTGCTATTGAGACAAATTTTTGGTCATCTCGCCCACTGATCGTGTTAAATATCATGATTATGATTTTTGCTTTAATCGAGGATCTTATAGTGTTTTGACGACACTAGAAATATAGAACTAGAGCCTTCTTTCCCTGAACATCAGATATAATAACCCATGATCCTGTGTGTGTGTGTGTGTGTGTGTGTGTGTGTGTGTGTGTGGCGTGTTGAATGGGACGGGTGTTGACACAAACACACACACACCTGCAGGAATAAAGCAGTCAGACACGCTATATATAGACTTTGCACATCTTTGATAAGGAACGCACAGACGTGAACTCCATAAACTCAGCCGAACCATTGATTTATCAGCAGCTCCTGTCACAAACCGGACCATAATGCACTGCAGCAGACACAGAGATCATCAGACGAGAGGAAACCCGGACCATAATGCACTGCAGCAGACACAGAGATCATCAGACGAGAGGAAACCCGGACCATAATGCACTGCAGCAGACACAGAGATCATCAGACGAGGGGAAACCCGGACCATAATGCACTGCAGCAGACACAGAGATCATCAGACGAGGGGAAACCCGGACCATAATGCACTGCAGCAGACACAGAGATCATCAGACGAGGGGAAACCCGGACCATAATGCACAGCAGCAGACACAGAGATCATCAGACGAGAGGAAACCCGGACCATAATGCACTGCAGCAGACACAGAGATCATCAGACGAGGGGAAACCCGGACCATAATGCACTGCAGCAGACACAGAGATCATCAGACGAGGGGAAACCCGGACCATAATGCACTGCAGCAGACACAGAGATCATCAGACGAGGGGAAACCCGGACCATAATGCACAGCAGCAGACACAGAGATCATCAGACGAGAGGAAACCCGGACCATAATGCACTGCAGCAGACACAGAGATCATCAGACGAGAGGAAACCCGGACCATAATGCACAGCAGCAGACACAGAGATCATCAGACGAGGGGAAACCCGGACCATAATGCACAGCAGCAGACACAGAGATCATCAGACGAGAGGAAACCCGGACCATAATGCACTGCAGCAGACACAGAGATCATCAGACGAGGGGAAACCCGGACCATAATGCACTGCAGCAGACACAGAGATCATCAGACGAGAGGAAACCCGGACCATAATGCACTGCAGCAGACACAGAGATCATCAGACGAGGGGAAAACCGGACCATAATGCACTGCAGCAGACACAGAGATCATCAGACGAGGGGAAACCCGGACCATAATGCACTGCAGCAGACACAGAGATCATCAGACGAGGGGAAACCCGGACCATAATGCACAGCAGCAGACACAGAGATCATCAGACGAGAGGAAACCCGGACCATAATGCACTGCAGCAGACACAGAGATCATCAGACGAGGGGAAACCCGGACCATAATGCACAGCAGCAGACACAGAGATCATCAGACGAGAGGAAACCCGGACCATAATGCACTGCAGCAGACACAGAGATCATCAGACGAGAGGAAACCCGGACCATAATGCACTGCAGCAGACACAGAGATCATCAGACGAGGGGAAACCCGGACCATAATGCACAGCAGCAGACACAGAGATCATCAGACGAGAGGAAACCCGGACCATAATGCACTGCAGCAGACACAGAGATCATCAGACGAGAGGAAACCCGGACCATAATGCACAGCAGCAGACACAGAGATCATCAGACGAGAGGAAACCCGGACCATAATGCACTGCAGCAGACACAGAGATCATCAGACGAGGGGAAACCCGGACCATAATGCACAGCAGCAGACACAGAGATCATCAGACGAGAGGAAACCCGGACCATAATGCACTGCAGCAGACACAGAGATCATCAGACGAGAGGAAACCCGGACCATAATGCACTGCAGCAGACACAGAGATCATCAGACGAGAGGAAACCCGGACCATAATGCACTGCAGCAGACACAGAGATCATCAGACGAGGGGAAAACCGGACCATAATGCACTGCAGCAGACACAGAGATCATCAGACGAGGGGAAACCCGGACCATAATGCACAGCAGCAGACACAGAGATCATCAGACGAGAGGAAACCCGGACCATAATGCACTGCAGCAGACACAGAGATCATCAGACGAGGGGAAACCCGGACCATAATGCACTGCAGCAGACACAGAGATCATCAGACGAGAGGAAACCCGGACCATAATGCACTGCAGCAGACACAGAGATCATCAGACGAGGGGAAACCCGGACCATAATGCACTGCAGCAGACACAGAGATCATCAGACGAGGGGAAACCCGGACCATAATGCACTGCAGCAGACACAGAGATCATCAGACGAGGGGAAACCCGGACCATAATGCACAGCAGCAGACACAGAGATCATCAGACGAGAGGAAACCCGGACCATAATGCACTGCAGCAGACACAGAGATCATCAGACGAGGGGAAACCCGGACCATAATGCACTGCAGCAGACACAGAGATCATCAGACGAGGGGAAACCCGGACCATAATGCACTGCAGCAGACACAGAGATCATCAGACGAGGGGAAACCCGGACCATAATGCACAGCAGCAGACACAGAGATCATCAGACGAGAGGAAACCCGGACCATAATGCACTGCAGCAGACACAGAGATCATCAGACGAGAGGAAACCCGGACCATAATGCACTGCAGCAGACACAGAGATCATCAGACGAGGGGAAACCCGGACCATAATGCACAGCAGCAGACACAGAGATCATCAGACGAGAGGAAACCCGGACCATAATGCACTGCAGCAGACACAGAGATCATCAGACGAGAGGAAACCCGGACCATAATGCACTGCAGCAGACACAGAGATCATCAGACGAGGGGAAACCCGGACCATAATGCACAGCAGCAGACACAGAGATCATCAGACGAGAGGAAACCCGGACCATAATGCACTGCAGCAGACACAGAGATCATCAGACGAGAGGAAACCCGGACCATAATGCACAGCAGCAGACACAGAGATCATCAGACGAGAGGAAACCCGGACCATAATGCACTGCAGCAGACACAGAGATCATCAGACGAGGGGAAACCCGGACCATAATGCACAGCAGCAGACACAGAGATCATCAGACGAGAGGAAACCCGGACCATAATGCACTGCAGCAGACACAGAGATCATCAGACGAGAGGAAACCCGGACCATAATGCACTGCAGCAGACACAGAGATCATCAGACGAGAGGAAACCCGGACCATAATGCACTGCAGCAGACACAGAGATCATCAGACGAGGGGAAAACCGGACCATAATGCACTGCAGCAGACACAGAGATCATCAGACGAGGGGAAACCCGGACCATAATGCACAGCAGCAGACACAGAGATCATCAGACGAGAGGAAACCCGGACCATAATGCACTGCAGCAGACACAGAGATCATCAGACGAGGGGAAACCCGGACCATAATGCACTGCAGCAGACACAGAGATCATCAGACGAGAGGAAACCCGGACCATAATGCACTGCAGCAGACACAGAGATCATCAGACGAGGGGAAACCCGGACCATAATGCACTGCAGCAGACACAGAGATCATCAGACGAGGGGAAACCCGGACCATAATGCACTGCAGCAGACACAGAGATCATCAGACGAGAGGAAACCCGGACCATAATGCACTGCAGCAGACACAGAGATTATCAGACGAGGGGAAACCCGGACCATAATGCACTGCAGCAGACACAGAGATCATCAGACGAGGGGAAACCCGGACCATAATGCACTGCAGCAGACACAGAGATCATCAGACGAGGGGAAACCCGGACCATAATGCACTGCAGCAGACACAGAGATCATCTGACGAGGGGAAACCCGGACCATAATGCACTGCAGCAGACACAGAGATCATCAGACGAGGGGAAAACCGGACCATAATGCACTGCAGCAGACACAGAGATCATCAGACGAGGGGAAACCCGGACCATAATGCACTGCAGCAGACACAGAGATCATCTGACGAGGGGAAACCCGGACCATAATGCACTGCAGCAGACACAGAGATCATCAGACGAGAGGAAACCCGGACCATAATGCACAGCAGCAGACACAGAGATCATCAGACGAGAGGAAACCCGGACCATAATGCACTGCAGCAGACACAGAGATCATCAGACGAGAGGAAACCCGGACCATAATGCACTGCAGCAGACACAGAGATCATCAGACGAGAGGAAACCCGGACCATAATGCACTGCAGCAGACACAGAGATCATCAGACGAGGGGAAACCCGGACCATAATGCACAGCAGCAGACACAGAGATCATCAGACGAGAGGAAACCCGGACCATAATGCACTGCAGCAGACACAGAGATCATCAGACGAGGGGAAACCCGGACCATAATGCACTGCAGCAGACACAGAGATCATCAGACGAGGGGAAACCTGGACCATAATGCACTGCAGCAGACACAGAGATCATCAGACGAGGGGAAACCTGGACCATAATGCACTGCAGCAGACACAGAGATCATCAGACGAGAGGAAACCCGGACCATAATGCACTGCAGCAGACACAGAGATCATCAGACGAGGGGAAACCCGGACCATAATGCACTGCAGCAGACACAGAGATCATCAGACGAGGGGAAACCCGGACCATAATGCACTGCAGCAGACACAGAGATCATCAGACGAGAGGAAACCCGGACCATAATGCACTGCAGCAGACACAGAGATCATCAGACGAGGGGAAAACCGGACCATAATGCACAGCAGCAGACACAGAGATCATCAGACGAGAGGAAACCCGGACCATAATGCACTGCAGCAGACACAGAGATCATCAGACGAGAGGAAACCCGGACCATAATGCACTGCAGCAGACACAGAGATCATCAGACGAGAGGAAACCCGGACCATAATGCACTGCAGCAGACACAGAGATCATCAGACGAGAGGAAACCCGGACCATAATGCACTGCAGCAGACACAGAGATCATCAGACGAGAGGAAACCCGGACCATAATGCACTGCAGCAGACACAGAGATCATCAGACGAGAGGAAACCCGGACCATAATGCACTGCAGCAGACACAGAGATCATCAGACGAGGGGAAACCCGGACCATAATGCACTGCAGCAGACACAGAGATCATCAGACGAGAGGAAACCCGGACCATAATGCACTGCAGCAGACACAGAGATCATCAGACGAGGGGAAACCCGGACCATAATGCACTGCAGCAGACACAGAGATCATCAGACGAGGGGAAAACGGCTCTGTCAGGATAAAGGAGAAGTCTGGGACGTTCTGTTCCTGATGAAGCGTCTGTGACCCACAGAAACTGTAGAACAGCAGTCAATCCAGGACTAACACGTGTGTGTGCGTGTGTGTGTGTGTGTGTGTGTGGGGGGGTTATTGTGTGGACCAGCCAGCGGATCCCATGGGTACGAAAGCTTATAAATCATACAGAATGAGTTTTTTTGAAAATGTAAAAATGCAGAAAGTTGTGTGTGTGTGTGTGATGGGTAGCTTTTGGGGTCGGGTTAGTGTGTGTGTGAGAGGTTTTGTGTGTGATGGGTAGGTTTAGGGGTCATCAGACGAGAGGAGTGTGTGTGCGCGTATCGGGTTAGTGTGTGTGTGTGTGTGTGTGTGTGTGTGTGTGTGTGTGTCTGCTGATGCTCGCCGACCCTCTTCACATGAACGATCTGCTTTATAAATATTCAAACACTGCAGTCGAGCTGAAGTCGAGGTCTAAATGCACAGACAGACACGAGACATTCAGTCTACGTGGAGACCAGCTCCCCGGCAACAGGCCGACCAATCAGAGCCCAGCGTGAGGAACATACAGAAACACAAACTCACTTCTGCAGAACTTGTTTCATTTCAGAAAAAAGCAAAAGCAACATCTCTCCCTTTCATTAGTCAAACATGATGTATTAAAGATACTAAAACTGCAATAAAAATTTATAAGAATTATAGATATATTTAAAAACAACAACTAAAACAAAAAATATATTTCATTTTTATACACACACACACACATATATATATATATATATATATATATATATATCATTTCATTTAGTTTACCCTGATGTGTTAAAATAGCTCAAATAAAAATTATAAAAAAAATTAAATAAAAACAATAACTAATAAAATGACAAAAAAACAAAACAATGAAAACTGAAAATAAAAAAATGATTCAAAATATCTTGTTTTAAGTGTAAAAATCTGTAAATATCATGGGCAGATTGTGAGTGCAGTGTGAGGAGTGTGTGCAGTTTTGCGTCTCACGTACATTGATCCGCATTAGAGAAAGGAGAGAGATCTCTTCGACAGAATAAAGCACAAGGACACGAGACTCACGACTCGAGCTGCGCAGAAACACATCACACACTTCAGGAGCCCAACAAAAGACACATTTTAAATGCCACCTATTATGCTCTTTTACAGAGTCTTGATGTGTTTTCAGGCTCTACTAGAACAGGTTTTCCTGCTTGAATGTTGATTATTCTCCTAATATTCTCCATTGTTGCGGCTCCTCTCTTCCCAGTCTGTCAGTAACGCTCTGTTTACTTCCTGTCTCTATGAAGCCCCTCCTTCTGAAAGCACACTGTGCTCTGATTGGTCAGCTGGAGCAGTGTGTTGTGATTGGTCGAGCGCTTCGAGTGTGTTTGGGAAATGTCCCGCCCCTTTCCATAACCGCCAGTTTAACACACTACTAACTAACTCAACCAGGCCCCGCCCCTTTATTCTGCGCATTAATTATTATAATGAGGAATATTGTGACCGGGAGAAACTCATGAAACCCAAAACATATTTTTTGAGATATGAACAGATATGAACAGGCTGCACATCAATGAAAACACTAAAATCATTCATAAATTTGACCAACAAGTGGAAATTCATGAAGCATTTCCATCAGTATAAAAGTTCAGAGGTTTAACGTCTGAAAATAAAGAAATTCCGACAGACGTAAAATATTAGTATTGTCATTTTACAGTTGTAATATAAAATAAAATTTTTATTATATTTTTATTAAATACGTTTTTATTTTACAGTTCTATATTACAAGAGTAATATTTCTCATTTAGTTTTTTAGTACTTTATATACTTTGATTTAGTAATATTATTATTATTATTATTATTATTATTATTATTTCATACCCATATTGATATATAATCACTAAATTTTCCCAAATTGTGCAGCCCTTGTGCAGCATTTTTAAATCACAATCATGCTTTTAATTTTAATTAATTTATTTATTATTATCATTTATTTAAGTTCATTGTATATTTATTTAGTAATAATAATAATAATAATAATATTTTATACCCATATATAAATCACAGCATGTTTTCCCAAGTTGTGCAAAATTTATTAGGGCCCAAGCCCTGAAAGGGCGAAGGCCCTATTGTTTTCCTTAGGATTATTTTTTTTTTTTTTCTCTTTTATTTTTCTTACGACTATTCGGGCACTTTTGGGGCTCTTAACGTGCACGAAAACTCTTGAAACTTTGCACACGGGTCAGAACCCGCGGCCATCAGGGCCGGGCTGAAGATGGTACCCGGGCGTGGCAGGGGGGCTCGACAGCGCCCCCTGGAACGGGGTCCGAAAACTTGGTCCATAAATCAAACACGCTTGCATGTAAGAATATGAAACTCAGTACACATATAGATCTCATCGGTTCATATATACTTCATGCTCTTACTTTTTACCCCAGCCCAACAGGAAGTCGGCTATTTAGGGTTGTTTGTAAAACGCATGCAATGGAATTTAAAGTACTTCTCCTAGAGAATTCAAAGAAATGCCACGAAACTCGGTCAGCATGAAGTCAAGACATTGAGGATGAAAAATTGCCAGGGGATTTTTGATATCTCGAACGGTTTGGCCGTGGCGAGGAAACGAATTTATGGCGAGAAACGTGAAACAGGAAGTGTGTTATAACTTCAGCATACATTAACTGATCTTAATGAAACTTCACCAGTGTGTTCGCTGTAAGAGGCCGATCACATGGATGTGACTATTGTGAGTCAAAGTTATAGCGCCACCAACTGGCAGCAGGAAGTGTGTCACTTTCAAAATGCTTTGAAATCACCCTCTTATTTTAACCCGATTTGCTTCAAACTTCATCTGTATAATGTAAATACACGGCAGATGTAGACCTGTGAAAGGATTATTGATATATTAGATACTGTTGCCGTGGCAACGCATCAAACTTTAATATTCTTTGTTGATGCTTTTGAGACTCTTAACATACTTGAAATAACATGAAACTCGACAGACACATCACATTTATTAGCCAGTAGACATGTGCAAAGTTTCAGAAACGGGCGTGGTGCAGGGGCTCAGTAGCGCCACCTTTTGACAAAAGTGGGGGTGTTAGTTCTATAGTTTTACCTACAATCATAAAACTCGGTACGCATATTGTTCAGATCAAGCCGGACAACTTTCTAATTTACTGTCATTAGCTCAGACCAAGAGGGAGTCAGATATTTTAGTTTGAATGTGGATGTTTCTGAGAATTTTCTCTCCCTCTCTTTCCGTCTCTGTGTGTGAGGGATTTGTCTATTGATTTTAATGCATTTCAAGGTTTCAGGGGATTTTGGGACTCTTAACGTGCTCAAAAACTTTTGAAATTTTGCACACAGGTCAGAACCCACGGCCATCAGGGCCGGGCTGAAGCTGGTACCCGGGCGTGGCAGGGGGGCTCAACAGCGCCCCCTTGAACGGGGTCCGACAATTTGGTCCATATATTCAACACGCTTGCATGAATTAATATGAAACTCAGTACACATATAGATCTCATCGGGCCAAACATTTTACCCCTGGTCAAGTTTTACGCCAGCCCAACAGGAAGTCGGCTATTATGGGTTGTTTGGAAAACGCTTGCTGTGGAATTTGAAGTACTACTCCTAGGCAATTCATTCAATCATCGCCAAACTAGGCGTGCATGAAGTCAAGACATTGAGGATGCTAAATTGCTGACGGATTTTTGATATCTCGAACGGTTTGGCCGTGGCGAGGAAATGAATTTTCATGACTAAAAAAGGACATATAAAGTGTGTTATAACTTAGTTAGATTTACCTACAGTTACAAAACTCAGCTTGTATATTCTTCTCCTCAAGCCAAACAACTTTCTAATTTACAGTCAATAGCTCCAACCCTCAGAAAGTCAGATATTGTGGTTTGAATGTGGATTTCATGAAATGGTATCTCTCTCTGTCACTCTTTGACAGAGAGAGGGCCCCCTCCCATTCTATGTGTGTGTGTGTGTGTGGCTGTCTGTGTGGGGAGGGAGGGGGAGGGAGGGCTGGTGTCTGTGTTTATATGTGTGTGTGTGGCTGGCTGGCTGTTACAGTGACATGATATTAAGCCTTTCATTGCTGTGTGATTTTTCCTGCATTAAAGGATAAATCTCTAAGGCCTTGTCTTTTTGCATAACAATTTTGTATTTTTTTTAAATTACAAAATATGCACAGAACCAAGATCTTTTAAATGTATAGTTTGCTTTAAATAAAATTAAGATTGTATTGGTAATTGAAGCTGAATGAATTTAAAATGAATGTGCTATATTTCAGAACAATATATTTGTTTTCCTTAAAATTGTAAAACACTAACTTTATTCTCATCTGAATTATAAATAATTTATTCCTGTATAAAATAAAAACACATTTGAATTTTTCTTTTTTAATCAATGTAGAATGTGTAATTGAAAAATAAACAGATTAGGGCTCTGAGGACAATAAATGAAAATCAATGCGATGTGGTGAATGTCCAAAAGATGGCACCCACAGACTGTTTTAAATGGGGTTGGATAAATATTTTTTGCTTTTAGACAGTGTGTGCGTGTGATTTTAGTTTGGTGACAGTTGTAGGTTACAGTTTGACAAGAGTTTATAGTTTGAAAAAAGCACTTTGTTGTGTTTTATTGGACGGAGTATGTTTTTATGTGTAACAGTTCAATCGCACCCGCACCTCACACACACACACACACACACACACACACACACACACATATGGGGTGAGGGGGAGTACAAAGCCCATAATAAAGAATAGTTTAGCATCCAAATACATCGCAAATGTTGAAACAGTTTGATTCTAATGAGAGAGTTATGTGAGCCAAACACCACTTACTTTCACTTTCGCTTTCAATTATTTCGGTTAATTCTTAATTATAGTTTTTTTGAATTCTTGTTCTGTTCTGAATATCATTAAATTTAAAGAATTGCTTGTGTAATATTTTGAGTGTATCATCAAACAGAATAATTCTCTCGGTTTAGTGATTCCCTAGTTTTTTTTATTGTTTTCATTGTTCTCAGGTAAGGCAAGTGATATATATATATATATATATATATATATATATATATATATATATATATATGTGTATATATAAAAAAAAATATATATATATATATATATATATATATATGTATTTTTATATATATATATATATAATTTATATATATATATATATATATATATATATATATATATATATATATATATATATATTAGGGGTGTAACGGTACACAAAAATCACGGTTCGGTACGTACCTCGGTTTTAAAGTCACGGTTCGGTACGTTTTCGATACAGCAAAAAGAAAGAAATGCCAGAGAAATGTCCTATTTGTTCAAAGAATATATTTTTTTTAAATAACTGAGTTTTCCTACATCTTGAAACTTTCAGGTTTATAAACGGGGGTTATCTTTGAAGGATGAACAAATAATGTTTTGGTCATCACATTAAAAATAGCATTTAAATATATATTTATTTATTATTTGAGTTTTGAAGTGCTGGAAAAAGATGTGTGAAGTACTTGAAAGCATTTCACTATTCCAGCCAAACTGGTTACAGTGATTGTTACTATATTAAATCCATGGTGAATGTTGCTGGTCTGTGGACGTAAAGTATTACTAGTTCATTCACGGCACAATGTTTCTCCTGGTTTCCACGTCAGCGCTGTTTGATCTAGTAATAGAGATCTACGGTTAATAACGGAGAAATGTGAATGCTTCTCACTAGATCTCGCAGCGATGTCATTACTTCAGTGGCGAATTCAAATGTTTTCTTCACTGGATCTCTTAGCGCTGTGTAGTAACAGTGTCGCTTGATCGAGATCGGCTCGCGCTGCACAGGTGTTGCTGGTCCGAGCTGATAAACGATCCGTGAAGCACATAATGAGTAGCGCAGTTTCGTTCCGCTTTCATTACGCTTGCCATTTGATGTTGCGCAATGTTGTGGTGGTAGCGCCAGCGCGAATTTTGTCGGCAGGAAAAATGGTCCAAGGAATCGTTCGGTTTGTATGCGTACCGAACCGGAAGCCTCGAACCGAAACGGTTCAATACGAATACATGTACCGTTACACCCCTAATATATATATATATATATATATATATATATATATATATAAATATAGCTGCGAGCAGCGATGAAGGGCCAAAGCCGGCGGCACCGCCACCCCGGTGCCTTTAGGTAACTAAAGGAACCGGGGTTGCGGTGCCACCGGCTTGGGCCCGTAATCGCTGCTCGCAGCTATATTTATATATATATATATTTTAAATTGCATTTGATAATGTTCATCAGAAAACGAAGCAAGTTTCCCTGTGGTTTATGATTATTAATGCAAGCAAACACATTACAGTAGACCACGTGTGTACGTGTGTGTGTGTGTGACTGACTGACTTTGTGTGAGTGTGTGTGCTTGTGTGTGTGTCTGACTTTGTGTGAGTGTGTGCGTGTGTGTGCGTGTGTGTGTGTGTGACTTTGTGTGAGTGTGTGTGCTTGTGTGTGTGTCTGACTTTGTGTGAGTGTGTGCGTGTGTGTGCGTGTGTGTGTGTGTGTGACTGACTGACTTTGTGTGAGTGTGTGTGCTTGTGTGTGTGTCTGACTTTGTGTGAGTGTGTGCGTGTGTGTGTGTGACTGACTTTGTGTGAGTGTGTGTGCTTGTGTGTGTGTCTGACTTTGTGTGAGTGTGTGCGTGTGTGTGTGTGCGTGTGTGTGGCACAGTTTTCCGGCTCAGTTCTCAAGATATCAAATCAAACGCGTCTGAAAGTGACTCAACACACAAATCACACCCACATTTCTAACAAACAATCTTCGCCTGCTCCACAAACACTCTTTCCACCTGTTATGAATCACAGTTTATGAGTATATAACTGGTTATGGCTTGTGAAGTCAAGCATCAATATTTTGGTTGCTCACACATGAACAAACCCTAAAAGCGACAGTTCACCCACAAGAGAAGATTGTCATCATTTACATCAAGACTTTCGTTCATAAAAAGATCGTTAAATAAAACCATATGAATCGAGCGGTTTGACTGAATCTTCTGAAGAGACATGATCGCTTTATATGATAAACAGATTTAATTTAAGCTTTTATTCACAAGTAAACATTGATCAGTGAATGAATATAAAGCACTTAAATATGGTAAACACAAAAAGAACAAGCAAGCGATCGTGATAAATAAATAAATGTAAAATAAAGAGGTAAATAAAAATAAGTGTATAATAATAATACATTAATTAAATCATTTTAAATATTTAAAATTAAATAATTTTAAATTAGATTTTTTTAAATAAATTAAATAAATAAAAATTATAAATATAAAAAATTATAAAAAAAAGGATAAACAATGAAATAATTTAAAATACTTTTATTTAGAATTAAAAATTAAATAATTTGAATTTTAAATAAGTAAAAAATATAAATAAATAAGAGTCTTAATTAGCATGAAACGGTGGTTGGATGCTTCTATGTGTCGTTTAAGGTAAATCTGACAGCAACAGTTCTTCAAGCTCTAGGTTATTTCCAGGATGACTGGTTTGTGTAAAGCACGTTATTCACTGCAAACACTGATCAATATGAGCAAGTGTTATTTCAGTTCAGAAACAGTCCAGTTAATATACAACACGAACACGAGTCGGCAGTGGTGTAAAGTAACGAATTACAAATACTCTCGTTACTGTAATTGACTAGGTTTTTCTAGGAATTGTACTTTAAGTAGTTTAAAAACAGTGTACTTTTACTTTTACTTGAGTACATTTTAAGTGCTGTATCGGTACTTTTACTGCGCTATTTTCCCTGAACCTGCCGTCGCTACATTTATATTAATATTTATTTTTATAATAAGTCATCATGTGACTCCATGCGTGATTCCCGTCAAATCAAATCGCGCGCGGAAAACTTTGCATCAAACCAGCATCAACAGACTTCGAGACACCTGGCGCCAATTTATTTTGTTCACGAAGTGACTTTCGGAGTGGATCTTGAGCCTGGAGGAAGTTCATGCATTTGTGTCTTCATATAGGCAAAAAAACAGCGCAAGCGTCACACCTCACACGTGCTTCAGTGTGTGTGTGTGTGTGTGTGTGTGTGTGTGTGTGTGTGTGGTAAATGAAACTGCGCATCGGCTGCACTATTCATTCACACAGAACATGATGCAGGATTCGTATTTAAGTTGTCTTTGTGGTTTAATATTCACACACACGCACCCCAGATAGCACAAGTCTATTTGATGTGATATTTACATCTGGAAGACGTATTTTAAAGAGTGTTTGCTCATCTGCAAGACGTCTATTGGACGTTTCCTGTCAGATGTCAAATAGACGTTTAGAAGATGTCAGTTTAACATGCATTCTAAATCATTACATCTTAAAGACATCTTCTAAACGTCTATTTGACATCTGACAGGAAACGTCCAATAGACGTCTTGCAGATGAGCAAACACTCTTTAAAATACGTCTTCCAGATGTAAATATCACATCAAATAGACTTGTGCTATCTGGGACACTATATCGCGATTTGATTTCAAGTGTACTGAACTGCTTTCTATTTATTCCTCAAAAAATGTACAAATTCCGTGAAATTCCGAGTTATAAATTCCTTTTTTATGACTGGATTTTGATCAGCATTTTAGGGGGGGCGGGGGTCGTCCAAAACAATGGTTGGGGAAACGCTGTATTTTTAGTGCTAGCAGTCAAAAATAAAACTGTTGGAGAAATATTGAAATACTGTTTCTTTTTTTCTACGAATCTGTGATAAAAGAGTAAGCTACATTTTCAATTTGCAGGGTATAAGGTGGACTAACATTCATAGCATAATACTCACTACTCACTACTCTTGAGTACTTTTAAAAGGGCTACTTTTTACTCCTACTTTGAGTAGTTTTTAGGACCAGTACTTTTACTCTACTCTCACTACATTTTTTGACAAGTAACAGTACTTTTACTTGAGTATGCTTTTTCAGTACTCTTTCCACCACTGCGAGTTGGTGAGTCTCCCTCCCTAGACCTACAGATCATCACAGCCTGTTAAAGTGCTCTATTATGCTATTTTAGAGGATCCTAGTGTTGTTTTGGCGTCTCCTACAATATATTTACATGCGTTCAAGGTCATAAACACTAATATCCTCATAATCTCCACTGCAGCTTCAGCTCTTTCCTCTCAGTGTCTGAAACGCTTCCATCACGGATTCAGTCTCTCTAAGCTCCGCCTCTCTGACAGCTGCTCTGCTGTGATTGGTCAGAAGCCGAACGCTCATTATCATATCTGAATGTCAGCTCTTGATATACAGTGATACGAACAGTAACGATGGCGTGGGTTTCACCGTATCAAACAGCGTCTTCTCGACACGAACAACACGAACCGAACTCTTCCAGTCTCAGATACACTACAGTGTTTGAGGGCGGGGCTAAGAGACGCTGCTCAGCCAATCAGGACCAGAGACGGGCATTATGCAAATTAGGGACAAACCTACAAAAACTCAATTTATCTGCACCTTTTACATTCAAAAACAGCTTTATTACACACTTCATGAAAGTGAATATCCGAAATATCCCACACAATTAAAGCATGCCCATCCCTGGACGCCTCATGAATGACTGTAAAACAATGATCCTGACTAAAGCATTCCAGTAATAAATGAAGAATCTGCAGCTGAAAACACACGTCTGCCTCATAACCTTCAGTGCAATAATGATTTCATCTCCTCATGATCCGGTTATGGAGAACTGAAAACATGCAAAACTGAAGGCAGTCATGATCTGATCCATCATCATCATCATCATCATCATCATCATCACACACACACACTGAACTGAACATACTGAAGATGAACACGTCAGCTCACAGTGTGTGTTCAGTGAAAGCGTGACTGAATATTAGAGTAAAACTCTCTGCTGAGTAAGTGCACATGAGTCAGACAACAAAACCAGCTCAGTGTGTGTGTGAGTGTGAGTGTGTGTGTGTGTGTGTGTGTGTGTGTGTGTGTGAGTGTGAGTGTGTGTGTGTACGTGTGTGTGTTTAACAAGGGATCTGGGCTAAAAATGACACCAAAATCACCAAAAATAAGAGAAAGAGAAATCAAGGATTTTATTATTCCCAGTTTAAATAACCATTTTGTTTTTCATGCCAGTAAAATAATCAATGAACTCTAGATTCTCTAATGCACAAAAAGCAATTAACTATTTCACAGACGCTGAGTAGTCAGAATATGACTCAATGCCTTTTACCCAAACAAGTCTTTTCCAGTCTATTAATTGGCTTAACATTAATATCAACAATGATTTTTGTCATAATCTTGGAAATGAGTTCCAATTTATAAAGGCTTACTTTATATAAGCTGAGATAAGTGACATTAATCTCATAATACCATAATGCAAATGTTGTGTAAATACATGAATGCCACATTTTAGCCCCATTAAATGAGTGTAAATAAATACAGACTGTCGGGTCAAAACACTGAAGATGCTAAAAACTGTTGATGAAATATTAACCATATACAGCGTTTCAACTGGACGCTCATCCACACATATATAATAATAATTAAACAAACGGCTTTCACAGTGAGCTGAGATGATTGTTAGTTCTGTGAATTACTCATGTAACCCTTGCTATTGATCATTATCAGTCCGTAAAGAACATTAACAAGCCCGGAGTTAAGGAACGACGCGCGGATCATGGATGCAGACAGTAAAGCAGGGACAGACGGGGATTTTCCAGACGTTCTCCTGGAGCTCAACCAAAGATCTGGATCACAGCGGGTGTGCACACGACCCAGAGGACCAGGAGGACGAGAACACCCCAGTCATAGTAAAACAGATGATTCATAATAACATGAAGATCTAAAACGCAGAGCATTACACTTTAGATCCTGCTGAAGGGACACAGGACTAATATTAATTGTAAGAAAGTGTGTGTGATGATGATTGCCCATGCAGATATTAATGTAAAATTCAAAAAAAAAGTCAGAATTTCAAACTCAGAATTCTGAGATATAAACAGAATTCTGGAGAAAATCGTCGGAATTGCGAGATTTAAACGTCAGAATTGCAAGATTTTAACTCATAATTCC
>CM060595.1:1140563-1173063 GCA_030578255.1 Tiaroga cobitis
TTATTCTGTGTGTTTAAGATGTGTATTTCTACAGCTTATCTTAAGGTTTTTCCCCCCATTGTTTTAATTTTAGTATACCATGCATATTTTTTTTCTTTGGTTTCTTTAAAAAAATAAAAATGTGACATTTGAGGCTTAATGCTATAGAAAAGCAATAAAAGTTTTTTCAGGAAGAGTGTTATCAGCTTGTTGATCACTTCAAACAATGGCAAAAAGCTATCTTCAAAACATAATTCAATGTAAATTGTGATATTCATAATTACAATTTCAAGGCAATATTAGCTAATTATGATTTTTGTCATCATCGTGCAGCCCTACATAATAATAATCAATGCAACTAACCATATGGTCATGCATTTATCCAAAGCAACTTACAAAAGAGGAACATCCAAGGCCAGGTTTATTAGAGGTGAGCGAGAGAAGAGGAGAAATCCCTTCTCCAAAAGCCACACGCACATGCGATCGGTTCTGAAACCACGTTTCCCATGTGCAAAGCGTGTGATCACACGAGGGAGGGAAATTCATGTGGTTTTCCTTTATTTTGTGGATGCATCGTGAATAAACAGACTTGTCACATTGCACAAGGGAGGAGAAAACACTTCCCATGTCTTCAGTTGCCGATGCGAAAGACTGAGTTTCCAATCAAACTCTAGAATATGAATCCGTCTTTATGCAGAAGCTCGTCTCATTACTGGGTTCGTGCAGATACTGAATGAAATTACAGGACTTTTCAAACACTACTTTTTTGGCTTTGAAGGACTTCATTCAGAGATCTCACTTATCAAACAATATTTTATTATCTGTCAAATTCCAAAAAAGAAACACAAATTAACCAATATAACAAAACGGTAGACATAAAGTGCAGCGGATGCAATGACTAGTAACTTTAACCATTGAAAGGATACTATAACAAAGATATCAATTTCTTTTCAAACTGATTTTTCTCCCATGAATATATGATTGAGCTGAAGAATGAAAGCTGTACTTGGATATTAATGATCAATATCACACTCATAACCATGTGAAATGCCTCTATATCAGACGGGCTGCAGCTTCATTCTGTGTGAAAAGATTGTTTTATCGATAAAATGAAACACTAATTTCACATATAGGCCTATTGTCTTTCAATAATTCAAGCGCTTTTCAAGTACATTTTCATAAGTATGTCTGTTTTCAAGGACTTATATTTCAAAAAGTCAAACTCAAGTACTTGTATGAACATCATGGGCATGTGTGTTGATATGATACGCCCTCATACTCAAAAGCCATCAACAAAACTACAGGTCACAGAAAACACACTATTTAATACAGGTTCACATTGTGTGTGACCACAGAGGAAAACCCATCGATATTCAAGAGGAACCAATGACACGTGGGCCTACAACGAACAAATATTCCGATAGCTTGAGATAGTAACTATAAATAAGTTTGCAAAGGCTGTGAGCACTTATTTAAGATTCAGCCACTGAAAAAATGCCGTATTCATATTCAGCACATTTGCAGTAACAGCTGGTGTGAATTTTACAGCGGTGTGAAAGAAGCCCTGTGGCTCTAGCATAGTTCAAAATCTCTTCACACGGAAAAGCAGACGTCAGGCTTCTCTCAATGAAGAATATGACACTATTCTGATGAAATGACTCACTGTGCACACATAAAATATTTGTTAGATATTATCTAGACCGAGAGAGCAATCGTATATTCAGGAAATGCCATGGATCACATGTTAGTTTCATAGGAAAGGAGGCATTGTGCACAGTCACATGTCTTGGAAATCAGACAGCAGCATGCAACACACACACACACACACTTCATGTGGCTATACACTCTCTCCTCTGACCAAACTTCCTTTCTCTAATTTAGTCATCTTCTGAATAATCTTAAAGCAACAAACCCTCAAATCTAAAGCTCAGCACAGGACCGGTCTGAACACACTATGAACACACTCGCCTTATCAAACCGTGAGCTGGTTAATCTCGGCCCATGCCCCTGTTCATGTGGTTTCAGAGTTAAAAATTACATCCGGTTTCAATGAACACTGAAATCCACTGCTGAGGATTCATGCGACAATGAACTTCATTTATGAATTAAAAAAGTGCTTGCAACCAGAGATACGGTCACAGAATACAACACAGGGTTTAGGATTGTGTGTATAAAAAATCTTTGTTTTCAATATTCAAGAACTCCAAGTTCCTTCAGATAGTATCATTGCACATGCCCCAAAAACTGCACAAGAGCATATTTTCAGATTGCCATACATGTTAAACAAAACAGTATTTGACAGGCACAGCTTTGCAAGAGTAAATGCTCTGCTGTGAGTTTAACAGTGTTTGATTGATTGTCTACAGTGATTGACCATCATCATCATCATAATCACTAATAAACTCAATAAATTAACTCAAACACACACACACACACACACACACACACACACACACGTTTCACAATATGCTCACAAAAACACATTCCACCTGCATTCCTTCACTGCCACAGTTTTAGTTATTTTTTAAACAAGTTTCATCAGCCTGAACGTGAGGCATTACGATTAATAAAGCAACCCCAAGTTTCAGTGCCATTGCGAAATATGATCCTCGTCAGTGTAAATGCTACTGTATACTCTGAATCATAGAATATATGAAGTAGAAATAAAAATATGGCCCCATATGCGTCATGCAGTCAGAACTCAAACATGCTGCGTGTCAGATCTTATATTTACCCGGAGAGTCTCTCCTTCAGTCGCGGGTGTCGCTCTGGATGTGAAGAGTTTCCAGCGGGTCCGTGTGTGTGTGTGTGTGTTCAGACAGACCCTCCTCACCTCCACTGCTGTCTGTCTGTCTGTCTGTCTACAACAACAGCGATCTGCCCATCTCTCTCTCTCTCTCTCTCTCTCTCTCTCTCAGTTCAGGAAGTGATTTCGCGTTCAGTCTGACATCATTCTCCAGCGCTTTCAGGAGTTTTTAAAGACACAGTCGGACCGTCCCGTACAGTTCATTTCTAATGAACAATGCCTCAAAAGTAACAATTCATGCGCTTTTATAAAGGATAATGTACAGAAAGATGGGTATTATCGCAAAATAAACTCCCCTGGTGTAAGTGAGATCACCTTAAAGACCCCATGAAATCAAAATGTAAGTTTTTTGGCTTTAGATTTCTTTATTGTCATTATAAGTTACCTTTACTGTTAACAAGTGTTCTCCAAAAACGACAAAAGAATTTAGAAAATAAAAGCATTCAAAACTGGATCAGTAATTTTGATGACATCACACTGCACTGTCCAATCAAAGCTCTCTATAATCAGAAGCTCCGCCCCCTATATTATAAACAGAAGCTGTGGCTGAAATCGGTCACTTGTTCACACATTTACTATTTTCTACATGGTGAATGGCACATAGTGCACTATATAGGGGATAGGGAACGATTCAGACAGTGTAAATATGCTTTCTATCGGGGCGAATGAAGTCGTTAATGTCCCGTGAACCGCCACAGCTCCGGTCCTGCGGTCCAGAGACACGAAACACTGAGCGGATCATATGATCGCGTCGCCGCAGAACAGAAAACACATCAAACTGATTTGAATTCTCCACAGATTGATCATTTAAAGTGATTAGGAGAAAAATGCAGCTTTACCGAGCTCAACGGCTCTGAGAAATAAACAAAATGCTATTGGCTATTTTTAAAAGGGGGAGGAGCTACTTCATTTGCCCCACCCTGTTTTCCTGTTTCAGTGGAAATTACGTCAATAATGCTGCGTGTTTAAAGGCACTTCAGTGGGACTTTAAAAACATTTGTTTTGCTATAATGAATGAGTGTGTCGTGGATCACAGAACGTACCAAAAGAAGGAGGTGGGGGTATAAATAAGTATATTTATAAATGTCTAAAATGTTATAAATAAATCAATTTAAAAATGTATTAATTTAAATAATTTCGCCTACAATTCGCAAGTCCCAATTCGCCTACTTATACTTTGCCCCAAAATTATGTGTTTTTGTGAAGAAAAAGTACATACTTTCGTCATCTTTAACTGACAGCTCTGTCGCTTAGTTACGTGCTTAAACTGGCATGTCAATCATCTTATCACAGTTAAAATAACCACATTAAATTAAATTTAATTTCCTTGAGAAATGTAGTAGCACATCATTCATCAGTCGCGGGTCTTTCATATGGAGACTCTCCTCGTTTGTTTGCAATTTGCATACTTTAAAAGTTATATGACTAAACGTATCGTTACTAAAATTTCACTATGCTGTTGCAGATGAAATATAATGCGGAGTACTATGAATAAATATCTTTTTGTCAGGTTAGATGCTGATAATTAATCACTCAAACCCCTTTATACTTCACCGTTGGACTCACGCATCCGCCATGTTTGTAGTTTTTGAACATTTTTATTCGTGTTTGTAGTTCTAATCGAATCCTCGTCCAACACTCAGTAGTAGACCATCCAGGTATCCTTGGAATACTTATTTCACAAACTACGATTTGGGACACATTGATTCTAACTTCGAATACTATTTAGGGCGGGTAGTATGTGAATTTGACACAGCAAATAGAATATAGATACAATCTTTATTTGAAGCATTAACATTAGTTTCAAAGGTTGTTTACTCATTCTGATTGCTTCTGCAAGTGTTTATATCCAGACTATAAACTTTTATCCCAGGACTATTGTTATTATTTTATGTTTGCAACACAGAAATAGCAATACTGTGTAGTTGAAAATTGAGAAAAAAGTCAGAATTGTAAGATATAAACTCACCGTTCTGAGAAAAAAATTCGCAATTAAATTTTTAATTGTGAATTTATATCTCACGATTCTGTCTTTTGGAGATATAAATCCCAATTCTGAGATATAAACGTGCAATTACAAGAAAGAAAGAAAAAACTAGCAAACATAATATGTAGAAAAAAGTCTGAACTGCAAGAGATACTCATATACAATAGCCTTCACTATTGTGGACCACTTCACTCAGTGGATTAGTGAGATTTTCCAGGTTTTTTCCTAAAGAATTTGCTACACCAGTAGGATGTAAAGTCTTTATGAGAGTCGTTGAATCATTCATTCAACCAATTCAACAAAATCATCCATTCAACAAAAACTGTGGTTTTGCTTGGATCTATTTTCTTTGGCACAGCAAAAACAGACAAAGTAACTCACAACATTGCACCTAAAATTATAACTTCTTGTTTGTCAAACTGTTGTATAAAATTAATATTCAATTGTGCTGCACTAAACAGCCTAATCCATTGCTAGTTCTAAAGTGGTTTCTGAATTAGTAAGAGGTGTGGGCACATCTTTTGAACTAGTACTGACAAATATTGAATCTGTAGCGTAAGAAAGTAGTTCCACACACACAGACATGCTTAATAAAAAAAATTCTTAAATATACATGCATGTGTGTGTATTTATATATATACAAAATAATTATACACAGTACACACACGTTATGTAAACACAAACTTTTTTATTTTGCATGCGATTAATCGTTTCACAGCTCTACCAGTGTAGTGGATTTTAAGCAAATTTTTGGTGTAAAATGTGCAAAAAGAATGTAGTATTCTGTGCATCTCTTTAAAACAAACTAGGACACAATTGTCTGTCTCACATTTATTATAACGTCACACACCAGCGAGATTAACACCATTTTATTCAGTGTTTCAGTGCTGTTCCTGAGATGTTACACCACACGATGACCTGTGCTACACCACAAGCATCCGAGCGCGTCCGCAGTCGTAGATACGTGTCCCTCCGAGAGAGTTCGGCCATTTGACACGGGTCATATTCCAGTCATCGACAGATGTACGTGTGTGTATCAGTTCATCGAGTCATTGACCCTTCTGGCCTGAGCTCTCCAATGGCTCGTCTGAAACGTCACCGGTGTCCGTTCGGTTTCAGAACAAAAGAGCATGCTTGGCCAAGTATGAGGCATATGATGTTTGATCCTCAAACAATAGGAGATTGTACTCACTCACTTTCCTTTCATGCCAGGCTGGCGCCAATAACGCCACGCTAATGCAACACGGGGCATCAGACTCATGCTCTGATTGGCAACAGACAAATAATATAATCTGAACGCCGCAAGTCCATTAGTGAAGGATTTTTCAGCATGAGGAAGAGAAACGACTGAAGATGTAAGCATTAAATCGAGGCACATGCAGATCTAAAAATGTATGAAACGTTGGGTTTATATTACATCAGATTCCCCTATGCACAGTGTTAAAGTACAACACACTTAATCCATTTAAAACATGCACACTCACAACATTTTTATGCACATTGCCTTTCAGCTCTTTTTTAAAGACGTCGCTCAAATGTTACGTCATGTTGCATGCTGAAAAAACTAATCGATTAAGCATGTCTTTTATCACTTTTATTCACACAATCAGAACTTCACATATCAACAAAGACCATGAAACACCATCCCAGGCCTCCGATCAGAAACATGGTCACATGCATGCTGTATATGAACAGATCATTGAGGATCCCGAAGTCCAGTCGCCGGTGACCCAGCAGGAGGAGGATGACGGACAGCTTGTACTGAAGGCGAAGGAAAATCCGCACGCTGACGTACTGAAGACAGAAGAGCGCAGACAGCGCCACCCAGAGGAGGGAGGTAAAGAGGCTGCAGCCGAAATACAGAAGGAACCGGATGAAGCTATACATCCATCGAGACTTCAGGTACAGGTCAAAGTTGTTGTATTTGGTGCGTACGAGCTGGGCGGTGCGCGCCGGGCCACAGGCGGAGTGCATGCAGGTGGTGTGAGGGCCGTGGAAGGAGCGAACCCTCCGTGGGATGGGGATGACAGGCATGGGTGGATTCAGGAAGGCCCACGGAGAAGACTCTTCCAGGAGCTCTGCATGTTGCAGGATCACAGGTAACAGCTAAAAGGCAGACGGAAGTGAATGTGGTGTTACTGTGACCGAGCGCATCGCTGCCCTCATCCCGTGGGAATCTCCATAGCACTGAAACTCTGGGGGAATAAACCAACAAAAACAAAGAAATGATGATTAGTGGTTAGGAGCGTAACAATACATCCATGTCACGACTCGGTTCGAGACACAATACTGATCTCAAGACACTTTGAACTAAGCCAAAACAGAGTTACATTACAGTTACATACAGAGTTACATTGTATGTAACTGTAATGTAACTGTTATGTAACTTTTGTATGTAACTGTAATGTAACTCTTGTATTTACATTATACATATACTGTATACATTAGTTACATACAGAGTTACATAACAGTTACATTACAGTTACATAGTTACATACAGTTACATACAAAAGTTACATAAGTTACATTACAGTTAGATACAATGTAACTATGTAACTGTAATGTAACTTGAATGTAACTCTGTATGTAACTGTTATGTAACTCTGTATGTAACTGTAATGTAACTCTGTATGTAACTGTTATGTAACTCTGTATGTAACTGTAATGTAACTTGTACTTACATTATACTGTATACATTACAGTTACATACAGAGTTACATTAGTTACATACAGTTACATACAAAAGTTACATAACAGTTCCATTACAGTTAGATACAATGTAACTGTATGTAACTGTAATGTAACTCTGTATGTAACTGTAATGTAACTGTTATGTAACTTGTACTTACATTATACTGTATATATTACAGTTACATACAAGAGTTACATTACAGTTACATACAAAGTTACATTACAGTTACATACAGAGTTACATTACAGTTACATACAAGTTACATGACAGTTACATACAGAGTTACATTACAGTTACATACAGTTACATTACAGTTACATACAGAGTTACATTACAGTTACATACAGTTCCATTACAGTTACATACAGTTACATACAGAGTTACATTACAGTTACATACAGTTACATTACAGTTACATACAAAGTTACATTACAGTTACATACAGTTACATACAGAGTTACATTACAGTTACATACAGTTACATTACAGTTACATACAAAGTTACATTACAGTTACATACAGTTACATACAGAGTTACATTACAGTTACATACAGTTACATTACAGTTACATACAAAGTTACATTACAGTTACATACAGTTACATTACAGTTACATACAGAGTTACATTACAGTTACATACAGTTCCATTACAGTTACATACAGAGTTACATTACAGTTACATACAGTTACATACAAAGTTACATTACAGTTACATACAGTTCCATTACAGTTACATACAGTTACATACAAAGTTACATTACAGTTACATACAGTTACATTACAGTTACATACAGAGTTACATTACAGTTACATACAGTTCCATTACAGTTACATACAGTTACATTACAGTTACATACAGTTACATTACAGTTACATACAGTTACATTACAGTTACATACAGAGTTACATTACAGTTACATACAAAGTTACATTACAGTTACATACAGTTACATTAGTTACATACAAAGTTACATGACAGTTACATACAGAGTTACATTACAGTTAGATTACAGTTACATACAAGAGTTACATTACAGTTACATTACATACAGAGTTACATACATTTTTAAAATTATTACTAAGATATATGATTCTAAGACCCTTCACTGGAAACACTGATGTTCTGTGATTTTACAAGAATATCATTATGTTTATTACATTTTCACAATTAGTTCTTGTACTGTATCTGGATTGAAAATACAAATGCAGTTAATTTGTCAACAAAGTCTGTTTTATAACGGTTCCATGTTTCTTACTGCTTTAATGGCCATGGTGAGTTCTAATTTAATCTGAATAGTCTGATCATATTATTATACTATTTAAAGGGTTAGTTCCCCCAAAAATGAAAATTAAGTCATTAATTACTCACCCCCATGCTGTACCAACCCCGTAAGACCTTCGTTCGTCTTCGGAACACAAATGAAGATATTTTTGATTAAATGTGACAGCTGGATCACTCCTCCATAGGCTCCCTAAGGGAATGAATCCTGACGTCCCAATACTTTTTGTGCGGAAATAAAACAAAAATAACGACTTTATTCGACTATTCCTTTTCTTCCTTGTAGGCCTGAAACGAGACTTCGAGAGATTTCCACGACGCACACGCGAGAATTGCGATCTCCTTCAACTACTTCAGTTCAGTTCTCGCGCATGCGTCGTGGAAATCTCTTGAAGTCTCGTTTCAGGCCTACAAGGAAGAAAAGGAATAGTCGAATAAAGTCGTTATTTTTGTTTTATTTCCGCACAAAAAGTATTGGGACGTCAGGATTCATTCCCTTAGGGAGCCTATGGAGGAGTGATCCAGCGGTCACATTTAATCAAAAATATCTTCATTTGTGTTCCGAAGACGAACGAAGGTCTCACGGGGTTGGTACAGCATGGGGGTGAGTAATTAATGACTTAATTTTCATTTTTGGGTGAACTAACCCTTTAAAGCTGTTGATGATATTTTACATTTGCCCCTGTATTTTACATTTCTGGAGCCCGGGTTAATTTCTCACCCTGTTCAGCATCAGCCGTAACCATGTCTGTTTAGCTATGATAAATTATTAGATTTTTTGTTTAGTTTTCCTTGTGTTAGTTCCACATTCTCACTTCTGCCATTAAACTGAACTATTATACCAGCAATTGCTCTAATTTCTATTAGCATTGGCCAATAAAAAACTCATATTGGTCAACTCAATAATAACTTATAAACACAATGTTTAATTTCATACCATTTCGTTTTTAAATGTTACTAGAATGTTGAGAGAACATTCACAAGTAACAATCTCGCAAAATGATAAAATAAAACGTTCCCTTAAAGTTCATATAACCATAGTAATATATATAAAGTAAAAGCGTTCTTAACACATATTTTGTTAGCTGGGATTTTGACAGTATATATTTCCTTGCATAAAAGTACTATGGTATTACCATGGTACCAGATGTTAATAACATTGTACTGAACGATTTCCTCATTCATCTACAATAGTATTTACATAGAATTACAAGTTACAAGAACACCATTGTATTACAGAGGTACAATAACATTATCATCATCATCTTATGCATTTATTGCATTGCAATTACACGGTACGCAACAGAATACAACGGAACGTCTAACATCCAGAGTAATACAGAATAAAAATTCAGACAAACATCTTCATAATGGTTATTCTATAATAAACGCAAGGCCACATTTAATGCTGTTCATCACTCAGAAAACACGTCATCACTCACCTCTCGTCACACATTTTATATATTGCATATTATATATACATTATATGTGATTATATATGGTATAAGGGAATTAAACTCACATGCGTTTATGTTGCATTCATCTGCTGTGATAATAATGATGTGCTGCGTCGCGGAACACGGTCTGTCGCAAAACACACAGGCCCGCTGGTTACCATGATAACAGCCGGACAATTTAAAGGTGCAGGCTCGTCTTTTTGATCTCTGACGCCCGTGAGCGTCGCAAACATATTTCCTTCCTTTTATAGATTTATGACATAATCAACAAAATCCGTTCAAGCTGTTTAAATTAGCGTTACTTGTTTTGAGTCTGAAGTCCCTTGGAATAAATATTATACATTGGTTTTAGCTCAAAACCTTGCTATAGATCACAATATAGTAATTTGATATGTAAAGTTGCTTTAAAACGATGTTGTTAGACTAGATTTGATTAAAGAGCGTTCGTTCAAAGTTGGTCTTTAATAATAATAAAGTTCTCAAAAAGTTAGCACAAAAACATTATTTCTCTGAAATGTTTCAGTTGGAACTTCATCTAAAGTTTTTAAAATGTTACTTGTTTCAGAAAGTTCAGAGAACATTAAAAAATAACATTTTCATAACTTAAAAGGGAACGTTCTTAGAACATAATTTTGTTAGCTGGGTATAACTGAAATATAGCGCAGAATATCTGTATCGTCATTTTCTTTCATCGTGTGTGTTTGTGTGTGAGTGTATGTGTGTGAATGTGTGAGTGTGTGTGTGTGAGAGAGAGAGAGAGTGAGTGTGTGTGTGTGTGTGTGTGTGTGTGAGTGTAGCCTATGTGTGTGAGAGATTGTGTGTGTGTGTGTGTGTGTGTGAGTGTAGCCTATGTGTGTGAGAGATTGTGTGTGTGTGTGTGAGAGAGAGAGAGAGAGAGAGAGAGAGAGAGAGAGAGAGAGAGAGAGAGAGAGAGAGAGAGAGAGAGAGTGTGTGTGTGTGTGTGTGTGTGTGTGTCGCTCAAGTTGTTCTGACCTCTGTAAGTTCTCGAGCGTCTGCAGATTTATGGCTCGACTGTACGATATTATCCTGCATATTTGTCAGATGGAGCGACTGATAAATCATAAAGAGAGGCGCTTTTTAAAAGAGTTTATTATGATCGTTAATGGGGCGCCCGGTCACTTTGTGCAAGATTTAAAGACATATTATGCAAAATCTGAAAAACAAACCTTATAATACTTAATCAAACAGGCATAAAGCCGTCAGCAGGGATACATACATTCTCTCAATTAACTTGCTTTAAGAGATTGTGATTGCTTTCACTAATTTAATCAACAGTGTGATCGTGTCAGAGTCGCTGATGAGCTTCTGATGCGGAGAGGATGATGAAGAAAAAGGAGGAAGGATATCAAAGTCTCAAGATTTCTGAATTGTACATCACATGTATTAAAAGTATGGTAAGTGTTGTTGTAACTGTGTGGGCTGAGCTAAATTACTATGGTAAAAGCAAGGTTTGCTGTTACAGTACTACAAAATACCACAGTAGAAATAGGCTAACCGCGGTAAAAACATGGTAAGATTTGTCTACTATAAACACAAAATACCACAGTACAGTGGTAGTTACTTCCATTAATTCCAAAAATACGAATATAATAAAATAATCGAAGATCTAACGTTAGCTATCACGTTATGTGAATCCTGATGCTAATCACCCGCTAATCACCAGTAGCCTATGTGTTGGGAAATTATTTTGAACAAAAATAAAGTGATATTGATGACCAATTTAATGCAGAGGACATTTAGAAGGTGTTTTGTATAAATGTATATAAATAAAAAAATATATAATTTTTAAATAGGTTTTTATTTAAAAAAAACTTTTTATACAATTCACTTTAAAAATATCCAAATTTCCATTCATGAATATCCAGATCACATGAAGATTCCTGCCGTCAACTGGAGAACAAACACTTTTAAAATAACATAGCAATGTGTGTGTGTGTGTGTGTGAATGGGGTTTTAGTTAAATGCCTGAAATAAGGACTGTGTTAAAAACAATTTCAAGATATTTTTATGTTTTATTCTAAGACATAAAATTCATCTAATTGTGATTTTTAAAAGCTTTTCCTCATCTTGAAAAAGGTGTTTGCTAACAAGTGTCTAAATGGGACAACGGGTTATAAACGTCATTAAACGTCGTTAAACTGAACGATCAAAATCCAGCTTCTGTTTAAGCCCCGCCCATCACTTCCGGGTCTGTGGCTCCGGTTCTGAAACTGCGGTTCCGGGTGAACTGTCCCTTTAATGATGGTGACGGTGAAGTCATGTGACTGAATAGTAGTTACTTCTAACATTTTACTTCTTATGATGGTATTTAGGCTGCAGAGGTTGTGTTTATTTGTGAAGATTAGTGTGATGAATATATATATATATATATATATATATATATATATATATATATATATATATATATATATATATATATATATATATATATATATATATATTCAGAAAAAACCCGAGCTTCTAACTCCTGGTGCGTGTTATTTGTTTAGCAAAAATCCACAGCTCCCGGATCATCGGGTCCAATCAGCGCAGGGGTGTGTGAGATCTGACTGTCAATCACAGAGGGCACACGCCACCCCTCGCGCACGTTACAATCACATGCACACGCCTGAAGTTCGCGGAAGTTCGCGCAGTAACGAAGAGTGATGGTGGAAAATCAAGTAAGCTCATTTAGAGTATAAATGACGTTAGCAATTGCAATCTATCAGTAGATTAGCCAGGGCAGCATACCTCCAAATACTCCATGGTGTTGGTGGATGCTGTGATGAGACGGGCGCGTTCGCTAAAAAACTGGTGCACACGCACTGACGAGGGGGAACTCGGTGGGAGGGTATCCGTTGATAATGGGGGAGGGGCATGAGAGTTGTAAACATTACAAATTTTGCCTAAATCCACTCAATCTGCCAGACTTGCCGACTGCAGCTTTAATTCCAGCAGTGTGATGCAGCTTCTGTCCACCAGATGGCGCTCTACCCCCGCCATTCAACACATTAAACACAAGGTCATGTCATCAAACATCTCAAGATCAGCTCATCTGCGTCTCACACACACACACAGACTATTGCACTTTAAGAGATTTTAAGAGTATTTTGTCTTGTTTTCCAGTGCAAGTATATCAAAACATTCCTAAATCAAGATGCATTTACTTGAAAAGCAAAACTACATATTAATTCTTGTTTTCTAAGCACAAACTCACTTTATTTTGATGCATTTTTTTCAAAGCAAGACTTCTTATCTTCCGTCAATTTGCTTCTCCAGATCTTGATTTAATAATGTTTAGATATTTGTTCTGGGAAACGAGACAGAAACTCTGAGGAAGAAACACTTACTTCTGGAAAGCACTACTTTATCTTACATTATTGTGAAAGATTGAATCCAGAAAACAGGCATTTAAAGTGTTTCTTTTTAAAATAGACATTTTTCAACTATAACAATAATAAACTCCTCGCAGTTTGTGTTCAATTTCTTTTATTTCCCTGATATTTCCATTCACACACACTCTCTAAAATCCTTCATTTCCACCAGCGAGATTAAAGCGGTAAAATGTCAAAATCCTCTTACCAACCCAAAGTACACTGAAGGTTGATCAATTAATTCATTAACTAAGTAGAAGTCCAATCCACCAGCGGAGACAGACGGAATCAATTACCAGAGGCTAATCGCAACAAAGGGGACTTTAATTAAAAGAAGTTTAATTAAAGCATTTCCAGTGTAAAATGAAGGAGCGCTTAATATATTCTGGAGGAAAAGACACACATGCACAGGAAATGAAAAACAGGAACACACACACACCAATTCACACAATATCAAAACGCTGATTTCACGCAGCCGCCATTTTGAAATGGCTCCGGTGGGAAGTAAACCGGAAGTGCCGCCTTTAATCACAGGGGAGTCGCGAATGCGTTGGCGTATTGTTGTGTTTAATGTAGAAGTGAGTTATACTAAAAATGTACATACATTTCTTTCATTCTGTAGACTATAGCCTACAGTGAAATTCATGTATAAATAAAATAATTTTTTACATATAATTCAAAACGTAAAAAAAGAAGCAGGAACGAACTATATACATATCCTATATTGGATATTAACATCCAATAGTGCCAATAGTACATAGGCCTATAACCGGACTAAACTAATTCAGTGACAAATTGTATTATCCAACAATCTTGGACTAAAGATTTTAAGTGAAGGCTACTGTGAAGCAACATATTCAGAACATGAATGACACACAGTAAACATTTCATAGTATATCTAATATAATATAGGCTATATATATATTTCTCAGGTTCATTTATGAGACGAGCTGCAGTTCAGGCGCCAGCGCCTCCGTGTCTTGATTATTCCCACATAGCAAAATTCAGTTGAATCAACGTTGAAATATGGTTTGGCAGAAATGTTGAAACTACGTTGAAGCCTAACATTGATCCGATGTTGAAAGTGTCCCCTCTACTTTTGTGTTGAATCAACATCGGATTTTCAACCATACTGACATTTAATCAATGGTGATTCAACCATCATCTAAATGAGAATCTACATTTAAATTTCAGTTGATTTTATGTTGAAATAATGTTACTTAATCAATGGTGAATCAACCATCATCTAATGAGAATCTACATATCAATTTAAGTTGATTTTATGTTGAAATAATGTTACTGAATCAATATTGGTTCAACCATTATCTAAAAGGTATAAAATTAATTTATATGCATTAATATAATATATATATATATATATATATATATATATATATATATTAAAATGAGTGATGGCCATTGTATCTTGCAGAACAATCAACATCAACCTCCATTGAAAATACACTCTATTTAGCAGTAGGCCTAAGACTGCCACCAACAATAGGACTAACCGTATAATAACAACAGACACATTTTGGATTCATTTAGTTACATGGATAAAAACATTTATTCGATTTTTTAAAGATTTTTTTTTCTTTTTTTTTAATGCAACAAACAAAACATGAAGAACAAGGGGGTGATGCTATGTGTGTGAGTGGGCTTGTATGTGTGCAGGGCCATAGCACATCTGAAGAGTACACTGTGGGAGAGAAGCAGAGACAACATGTCAGCACTCACGATGAAACATTTTGCAGAGCAACTTATGCAACAGCTATTTAGTAATATTAGGAATATCAAATTCACTTACATCTAATTTTTCTTTAAGCCTCCTGCACGCCAAGGGGCGTAACGTAGCCAGTTCTTCACGATGTCACTGAAGGCCTGCTGTGTGAGCTTCCTGTCACACTGCCGAGAAGCAACTGAAAGACATGAATCCAAAATGGTTGTTTAAGGAATGATAAGATACTCATTGCATCAGTTGGGTTGAAATAACTTGTTGCCAGCTGAAAACAGCACAAGGAATATTAAGTTAAACTCACCAAAAATGCAGTCTTGCAGGCAAGTTTCCCTAAATGGCAGCTTGGCCTCACTGTGTTTGTACGCTTTCCCTGCCCAACTAAATTTACAGGCCAGGCCGTTTGTTAAGGCTGCTGCCAGCATCCTCCTGATCATGCAGGTCGAGCTGGTGCCTCCCACCATGGCCAAGCGGACAATCTATTGAGATGTGAGGAAAAATGGATTTAAGTACAATTCCAGTTTGCCTGTTGATGTAACTCAATTGGAACACTGGTGTTAAAGGTCCGACCATGCGGAACATGGATAAAAACATGTGACGTGGTTTGCAAAAACTTTAAACAAATAAGGTGCTTTTATACCAGCAGTATTCCCTTTACACAGTATCAATAAAATATTTCTTGTAAATCTCAACTTAAACATTAATGTAATCAAATCAAATATTTAAACAAAGCTATTTGCCACTGCCAGGGCATTACTTTTTAGCTAGCTTGTTAAAACGAGTCCAGTTTTCTTTTTTTTTCTGAACAGGTATCTTGTATCAGGGAGCAGCAGAAACAGTCTAAAAGGGTCATGATCACTACTACAGATATAAGTCGACCAACGTTACTTCTCTGATAGCAGCTTAGGTTTGGTCATGGCATGCCATGGTTTCCCACGTAAGATTACATTAAACAGAGGTAAAGCCCAATTTATACTTCTGCGTCGAACTCACGCCGTAGCTGTGTAGCGCGCGTACCCGTGCATCTCTCCAAAAATGTAACGTCAATTCTACGCGTACCGCAAGCGCTGTGATTGCTAGAACCGCTCCCCGGGTTTCACACTCCCTCTGCATGTGTAATTGCGCGTCAACGACGCAGATATATAATGAAAACCAACACGTAGTCTATAGCGTAGAGGCTCCGGCGTTGGTCCGACGCAGAATTATAAATCAGCCTAGAGTGAGGTGAAGTGGTCGAGCACAGGTGCAGCGACAAGCGGGTGCGTTCCTGTGAAACTGTTGCGGTCATGCTCGCCTCACGCACGCGCCCGCGCGTTGCCGAAGTTGAATTGTCTAACTTTTTGTACACGACGCGCAGCACAAATCATTGGAAGAGAGACTGATCCTCGGCTCGCTGTTTGTGAGTTTCCAGAATCTAAATAGTTATCAGGACATCAACAGGAGGGAATTCACATGGCAGAGCATCCCCGCTAAACTAAACGCAGGCCTATCAGGTAAAGTTATGTATAATTTTAAGTTAAAAAGACTACAGCTGCGTAGCGCACAGAAGCCGTTGCCATGGTTACTATCCATAGAGCGCCTGTCATTCACTCGCGGAGCGCTGTCTCCCTTTCTGTTCACCTGAGAGAACCTGCCAAAGCCCCTCTACTGCTTGTTTGGGTGGGTTATTTGCTGGCTGACCAACATCCCACCCCTCCTGTGATCATGGTTTGACTGTAGGCCTATGTGTATTCAGAGCCAGTGAGCGGACTTTCAAAATAATAATAATAAAAAAAAACTGAGTTAACGCGCGATAAAAAAATTGTCGGCATTAATTAATAAATGCGTTAACGCGATAATAACGCGTTAACATGCCCAGCACTAGTTTATTTTTATTTTTTTTAAAACATAAGTCAGTTAAAACTTACCACAAGCAGGAGTGGGTATGAGCAGTCACTGGAAATGGCGCTGGCTAACTGCAGGTCTAACGGTAGCAGCTAGAAACTGATATGGACCGTTCCAAAGAAATATGTTTTTTGTTTCTTACTTGTTTTTTATTTGTTCTCTGTACAGGTTACACACATAACCTAAGATACATGTTAAAAAAACATCACAATCAATCGTCCAAGCATTGTGTTTAATTAAAAATATAATAATTACAAATATATAAACCCCCCTCATCTTAATGGTCTCACCTAGCAGTAACCGCCACTCCTCGTGCGTCCCGCCTGTTTAACTTTGACAGCATTGATTAAACATTGATCTAATGTTTACAATTCAACCATTAAATTCAACCATAATTCAACGTGGATTCAATAACATTTTTTCAACTTTCAATTCTTCAGTGGTTGATTCACCAACACATTTCAACCATAACCATAAATCAACCATTTCAACCAAAATTCCATGTTGAAATAACATCTTCTGCTATCTGGGTTGTCTGCTATATTTACCGCTACTTATTATTTATTAAATCCAGGCAAATTGTTGATGAAACATTGATTGAAATTAAGATACAATTAATACAAAACGAAATTAACTTTAAATAAAGGTTCAGTGCTTTCAAAAAGTTAAAGTTTTTTTTTTTTGTGTCACCCTCGTGTATTTCCCTCATATTAAATACAAAATGCATGTGCTATATATTTCTAATGTCTGGACTCCTTTATTGATATGATATGATATATGTATATAAACCGAGGTTTCAATAGCCTAAATGCATTTTCGGAGAATTTATATTTTGACTGCAAATGTCACGTCCATAATGCTGGAATCGCCCAATTTTAAATAATTTATCCTCAACTAGTTTTGTGGTGTAGGTCTACAAATTTTATAATGTTAACTTCAAATAATACAAATAGTAGAGATATGGTAGCTATATTGGATCTGGACGGGAAGGATATCTCTGGGAGTGGGAAGGGGCGTATCTGATTCTGCCTTCCCTGACCGCGACACAGGTCCGTGGATCTGAGTATCGCGATTTCGGTTTTATTTAACATGATTCTTTTTTATTACTATTTAGGAACAAACAAGGGTCTCTGTTTAAAAAACGCCGACTCGCACCGGCAGTCCAGAGCACCGCAGCGCATATCTTCAAGTTTAGCCATAACCGAATGTCCAGTTTAACTGCCACAAGTTGATCTTGTAATAAAGAACTCATCGTGGAAAAACACGCTGTATTTTTGTATTTTCATTGCATTTGTAATTGATAAAAAGTTAAACAAATTAAATAATACATTTTAGTATAAATATTAATGATTAATCGATAGTCGAATGAATGAATGAGTGTCACGTTTCGCTTGTTTACTTCGAACCGGAAGACGCACCCACTTTTGACGCAAGGCCTCATGGGACGTAGGAAACTTGTGGATACACTCGTTTAGTCGACTGACGTATCGATCTTGACGAATCAGGTACTCAAGATGGCGGAAGACAAGTTTTAGAAGTGAGTGACGTCAGTGAGGAGACGTTGGTGACATCATCTGATATTCAGGTATAGACATTCACTGGAGCCACACGAGGACAGGTTTAGTCCTGAAATGTTTGGTTGGATGTTTCTCTAACATACAAAACAAAACAAAATAAAAAACGTCACTACTCGCTTTGGAACGTTCAGAGAACATTCAAAAGTAACAATTTCATTATGTTGGACGAATGATAAACTGGAATGTTCCTCACCAATCAAATAACCAAGAAAGACTGTTTTAAAAACATTTTTAATAATGAAACGTTTTGAGAGTTCTGAGAACTTGAAGCATGAGCTGTTCTTGTGGAAAAGAGTTGCATGAAGTTTCTCTGTATTCCCGAGAAGAAAAACAAGATTTCCGGGTTCAGAACGAGTAAATTACAACATTCTCATTGTTTTGGGAGAACTGTTCTTTAAGCTGATGACTGGTTGAGTTAGTTATCTGTAGGCCTGTGTGTTTCGCACGAATCATAAATCATCATAAGTATATCTGCAAATATTGATAGTGTTTTATTCAGTCTTTAAACGAACTCATTCTGTGAGTCACAAGTTCACTGGATTCTGCATATAAGCATATTTCGGCATTAATATACATAAAGCCATGAAGTGATTTAGAGGTGGAGGACACGCATTTGGCTGCAGTCCTGAAGAGCCTCACATCAACACCGCGTGATTTACATCGGGGAACAGATGGCTCACAAACCAGAGTGTGCAAAAGATGTGCCGTTTATTCATCATAAGTGACACCGTGCAGGCGACGCGTGCAAGAGTTTAGATCTGCATGCAAATGAGACGAGAACATCCCGATCCCGGTATCGGCGTGCATGAGAAGCGATGCACAGCTCTGCGTGAGAATCCAGTGTGAACGACTGAAGAAGACATCAGGAGAAACTCGAGAGATTAAAGTATATTAATAATCCATCCATCTCCTCACTATCAGCTGCGTCTCTGAGGGAAAAGGTGTTCGGCTGACAAAAACATTTGGGAATCGCATTGCTATATGGTTTTATTAAACATTAGTTCATGTATTAGCCTAACTAACATGAACTAACCACGAGCAATACGTTCGTTACGGTTTTTGTTCATCTTTGTTAACGTTAGTTACAGTAATACAAATCCAGCTGTTCATTGTTTGTCCATGTCAGTTCACAGTGCATTAACTAACAAGATTTTAATAAAGTATTAGTAAATGTTGAAATTAACATTAACAAAGATTAACAAATGACACCCCATACCATATAGCCTTATATATGACAAATATTGCCCTTATCATGAGTGGAATTGTTATATATGTTACCAATAAGTCAATATATTATTATCACATACATGCTCTGGATATATGAACATTTTAGTTTATAATAACATATAAAAAGCCATAGTAAAATTGCATTTGTACATACTGTATGTTAGGCTATTTAATTTGCAGCAACCATATATATTTGCACGTTTATGAAAATAGCATGCAAAAATCTTTTTCTTAGAAATTTTAACATGGATGTGATTTTTTTTAAACATTTATGAAATAATATTATTGAGTGAGTCTGGGAAATTATATATATCTCCATTATTAACTGAATATTAATTATTCATTAGGGTTTATTTGTATAAACAGTGTATATATATATACCTATATATATATATATATATATATATATATATATATATATATATATACAGCATATATATATATATATATATATATATATATATATACAGCATATATATATATATATATATATGTATATAAACTATTTTTTTACACACATAATTCACATTTATTTGTATAGCACTTTTAACAAAACTTATCGTTTTTAAAGCAGCCCTCAACAAAGGACCTCGCATTATGTGTGCGGTGTTTGTATAGTTGAACTGTGTATTTTTGGCAAATGTAAAGTCCCTCTCACACCAAAAAGTAAAATGAATAATCCTCAGGCTGAAGGAAATGCAAATTTACGCCGGTTAGATTAGAGAGCGCAGTTAAATACATAATAAAATTAAACAAATATGATGTAATTTTTCCTTAGTATGGTTGACCTGCATCATCGAAGGTCAGCAGCAAATACATTACTTAAAGGGTTAGTTCACCCAAAAATGAAAATTAAGTCATTAATTACTCACCCCCATCTGTACCAACCCCGTAAGACCTTCGTTCGTCTTCGGAACACAAATGAAGATATTTATGATTAAATCTGAGAGGTTCATGACTGCTACATAGGCTCCCTAAGGGAATGAATCCTGACGGCCCAGAAAGTCATTAAAGAAAATTTTTAAATATTCCATGTCGCAACAGTGGCTCAACTGTAAGTTTATCAAGCGACGAGAATACTTTTTGTGCGAAAAAAACAAACAAAAATAACGACTTTATTCGACTATTCCTTTTCTTCCTTGTAGGCCTGAAATGAAACTTCAAGAGCGTGCGCGTCGTGGAAATCTCTTGAAGTCTCGTTTCAGGCCTACAAGGAAGAAAAGGAATAGTCGAATAAAGTCGTTAATATTTGTTTGTTTTTTCGCACAAAAAGTATTCTCGTCGCTTGATAAACTTATAGTTGAGCCACTGTTGCGACATGGAATATTTAAAAATTTTCTTTAATGACTTTCTGGGCCGTCCGGATTCATTCCCTTAGGCAGCCTATGGAGGAGTGATCCAGCTCTCAGATTTAATCATAAATATCTTCATTTGTGTTCCGAAGACGAACGAAGGCATTACGGGGTTGGTACAGCATGGGGGTGAGTAATTAATGACTTAATTTTCATTTTTGGGTGAACTAACCCTTTAAGATTGAGCCACTGTAGTCACTCGGACTATTTTAGCGATGTCTTTAATAACTTTTCTGGACCGGCAAGTTTCAATCCCTTAGAAGCCTATGGAGGAGTGATCCAGCTCTCAGATTTAATTAGAAATATCTTCATTTGTGTCCCGAAGATGAACGAAAGTCTTACGGGGTTGAACGGCATGAGGGAGAGTAATTACTGACAGAGTTTTAATTTTTGAGGTGAACTATCCCTTTAAGCATAAAACAGCTGCAGAAAGCTGTTATTTAATAACATTACACATTGTTTACCATGCACAGAACGCACAGACCTGCATTATTACAGTGCATCTGATCAGTGAAATACTCCAATAACAGCAACTCAATGGTTGACGGTGAATACAGTGTCATCCGCAGATTCTGTGTTTTTCGAGCAGCACGGCGGGACACGGCGCGACAGATACAGAACCGGCTGGATGCTGCTGCTCACGTCCACGAAGCTAAAGGCGATGTAGTGGATGTAACAGCGGAAGACCTCCGGAGAGAAATACTCTTGAAACGGCAAGAGAGCCACCGGCGGGAAGTAGTTAAACACAATGATGGCCAAGATGATGATGACCGTTTTGAAGGCCCTTTTCTTGACGGGATGCCTCTCGTCTCGGCCTGGAGCCGATTGTCTAAGGGCCCAGAGAATAGAGATGTTACAGAACAGCATGAACGCAAACGTCGCCAGAATCATGACGGTGAAGGCTTTCTCGAAATTAGGGATGTTTCCTGCACACTTTGCTGCGGCGTAGAGTAAGATGACGAGCCACACGGCGCCGGCGCACACCGAGCGATGCCGCTTGTCTTTGAGTTTGGTGAAGGTGAAGGGATGGCGGACGGCCATGTATCGGTCCAGACAGATGCAGGACAAGAAGAGCGTCGACGAGTCTTTCACGCCGTAGAAGAAGTGCAGGACGTACCAGGTGCTGCTGCTGGTCAGGTACACGATGCTGGCCAGTTCCAGCGGAGGAATGAGGCAGAAGAAAGTGTCCAGCACGGCCAGATGTATGATGAAGATGTCTGAGGTGGACGAGTCTCCCTTATTCTGACGGATGAGCCACAGAACCATGATGTTGGCTGGGATGCCCAGGAACATGTTGATGAACTGCAGCACCAGGTAGAAGATGATGACGGTGGGCATGTGTGCGCATCCAGCGTAGACGGTCTGCTCGACCGGAGAGGCGTTCAGTGGCCGGTGACTGATGAGCAGAGAGGAGTTGATGTATCTGAATAACTCTGTGATTGCCATCGTCCTCTCTGTGTGCTCGGACCAACCCCTGAAACACACAAACAGTGATCAAATGTACAATCAAACTCTTGCTTTGTGCTTTTCTGCTCCTCATTCAAACGGCACTGAAACAGCTTTGACTTCCCAGACAGCAACATAGTGTCGGCCCACATCTGGGCCGTGTGGAATCCATGTGTACCGGATGTGGGCCGGATCTGGGCCGACACTACACTATATTGACAAAAGTTTTGGGACGCCTGCCTTTACATGCACTCGAACTTTAATGACATTCCGTTCTTAATCCGTAGGGTTTAAAGGGATAGTTCACCCCAAAAATGCAAACTCCGTCAGTAATTACTCGCCCTCGTGTTGTTCAACCCCGTAAGACTTTCGTTCATCTTCGGAACACACATTAAGATATTTGTGATTTAGGCTCAATCCCAATTCAACCCTTGGCCCTACCCCTCCGTTTTGCGCGTTCACGTCTAGGGGTAGGGAGTCCCGATTCTTGTTGAGATCGAGGGGTAGGGCGAAGGGGTAGGGCTACATAGCCCTCGAAACAGAGATTTTTCAGAGGCACACTCCAAACGGAGGGCTACGAGAAAGTTCACAGAATGCATCGCAAATCACCGGCGAGACGGCTTCGCAAACGGTTAAACATTTAAATGTAGCGCCAGATGACACCACCATGCACTTTATTTACTCTTATAATAATACTATAGTCATTTAAATTAAGAAATTGTATAATAAATTACCTTTCTGAATCAGAAAAGACACATTTCGAGGAAGTAATGTTATAATCTTTATGTTTCCTCAAAGTTAAGAGCAGCTGCGCTGATTGTCAGTCGTTGTCATGGAGAAATCCTGTAAAAACTCCGTAACGGCAGAGCCATCGCCGACGACTGATGACGTATCGGGTTCATGAAGGGTTGCTCCATTTCGTAGGGGAATATTTCAACCCCTTGGCCCTTGTAACTCTGTTTTAAGGGCCAAGGGGTACACTCGAAAACAAGGGGGGAATTGGGATTGAGCCTAAATCTGAGAGCTGGATCACTCCTCCATAGGCTTCTATGGGATTGAAACTTGCCGGCCCAGAAAGTTATTAAAGACATCGTTAAAATAGTCCGAGTGACTACAGCGGCTCAACCTTAAGTTTATCAAGCGACGAGAATACTTTTTGTGCGCAAAAAGCAAACGATAATACCGACTTTATTCAACTCTTCATGTTTTTCTCTGTGGGCCTCTAAGTGAGTTCATGTAGTGTAACAGCGCAGCGCTTCTGTGTTGTACGTCTCACACACACACACACACATGACCACACACACGTGAGCCTACGTGTGACGTACAACACAAAGCGCTGCGCTGTTACACTCATGTTCATAGCATTTTATACAAAACAGCTTCACAGAGGTCATTTCAAATATCATTATGATTTCAGTTTCAACCATAAAGCAGCTCTACAGAAGAATTATTCAGTGACCTTAGTTGGTAGTTTCAATACAGCTTAACCAATAAGTCTCACTGAATATGAATAGTCTTAAACCAGCTGTTACATTTATGAAGTTCCCGTCAGGGGAGAAACCTTCCAGTAGTGTCATTATTATCATCATCTCGTACCTGTCTGAAGTTCCTCCGATCTCCAGCCGTAGTGTGAAGTTCATAGAGGGACTGACGAAGTGAAACGTTCCTGAGGTTAAAACAATATGGAAATGTGTCCTCTGAACGGTTCTCTTACAGAAGAACTATTTGCATATTGTTAGGTTTATGGACCAGATAACATGCGAACATATTAACAGGCTTTGGTGAAGAACATGTTTATGGACGGTGGGATTGGTTCAGAAGACGTGTAGAAGCAAGTCCTCATCATTAACACTGATTGGCAATGATGCAGCTCGACATAGAATTCTGAAATGTTGATTAATTGTTCTACATACCTTTTTTATTTCTATATATTTTTATGATGATTGGAAATGCTTTGGCAATACATTGAAACAATTGTCATGCCAATAAAGAACAGTTGAATTGGATTGAAAAGTGAGAGAGAGAGAGGGGGGGGGAGAGGGAGAGAGAGAGGGAGAGAGAGAGAGGGGGGGGGGAGGAGAGAGAGAGAGAGAGTGGTCAGTGCTAATGAGGAGCATGTTAAAGTCCGGCTGTGTTAGACCCCTGAGTCACAGGTACGGCTCTATCCACCATTAGCCTTATTGGCCGCAGAGGTCAACAGGGGTCAAGTGCCGTGTCGATTGGTTGACCCAACCTATCGGCTGTTCCCGCGACTCCTTCCGCTGAGTTATGATCGTGCCAGAAAATCATTTCACTAGTGGTGATTTACAGACATTGAGCCACTGAAAACATTTGAAATGCATGCAGATTTATGTGGGTATTAATTCACAGTATTCAGATATAGCGAATATCGATACCTTTATCGGAAACAATGAATATATTCATCACCTATTTACCGTCTTTCTGAAACCTGCAGTCATCATTCACATGGCACTTCAGGCGAGTTACATTCAGAGTAACACATTTTGCATGCAAAAATATTGCAAATGCATTAAATAATAATTGCATTTAGTGCGAAACGAAGCTGTCTTGGACGTATCGTCGCATGCACAGCACAGCAGTGTGCTCATAGAAAGTACTGTGGTCATTCATTAATGTTAATGTCCAGAACCTAAATGTGTGGTGAACCACAGCTTGGCCTAAATAAAGAAAGATAAAAGCATCAGTTTCCACGCTGGTGCTCAGTGACTCGATCCATCACAGAGGCATGGGATCCATCTTTATCAGCGCCCATTAAAGTTACAGCGGGTACAAACGGATCCCAGCTTGCTTACCACTCTTCCTTTAACCTGTCCAAAACACATCTCCGATATCCCCGTGAAAGAAATACCATGAGCTCAGAGGTCAGGGGTTAAGGAGTGCGAGTCGGTGACCTACCCCATTACATCAAGCTCTCGCCAGCCATTGGTTCAGGGCTTCGGTTACGAGACTGCGACTGATCTGACAAAACCTCCAAACACAGCTGGGACATGAACAAAAGAGATGCAAATAAATGTGCAAAAACAGGGGGCAGATTATCATTTTTATTTCATGCATTCAGCTGTGGCTTTTATTCACAGCCACTCGCAGTGCATTAATCAGAGAGTGTGTTAGTTCCCATTGAGAACAAGCATTAATGTCATCTAACGGATCTAATAGTTTATCTGGAAACACTTTACAATAAGGTGCCATTGAGCCTCCATTAATGCATTAACTAACAATGTTACTGTGTCATTGTTACATGTAAATGTAGTTACAATAATAACTATAAATTATGCATAATTACAGACAAATTTCAGAGGCAACAAGGAATCTGCAAATATTATAATGCATTTTAACTTTGGTTACAATTATTTATGAAAAGATATAATGCATTAAAATGTACATTATGAATGCCTTTATAATGCATCATAGATAAAGGTTTTATGTAAAGTGTTACCATATTGGTCATCATCCTGAGTTCATGTTAACTAATGTGGTAAAGTGTTACTTATCCAATATCCAATATTATTCCAATAAAAACGTTATTTAAAAACAAATTAGGATAATGTACATTTAGGTTATTATGACTGTAGTGCGGCGAACTCAGAGATGAGAAAGAGACGGATACAAACACAGAAGTCTTATTAAAGAAATATCAAAATACTTAGAAACTGTAAAACAAAACACAAGGACACTGAGGCCAGCAGCATACAGCGACAGAAGGACCATGAACACTGGAAACACTGGGGTATAAACACACAGCATAACAAGGAACAGGTGAGAGTAATCAATCACTATGGAAACAACCAGGATCTAAACACAGGAAGTGAACAGAAAAACTACAAACTGACTACAAAATAGTGAAGGAAACAGGAAAAGAACCGGGCAGAATACAACCTAAAAGTCCCAATAACAAAAACACAAGTTTCACGATGCCTCTGCACCGGGCCCTGATCGGGTTTGTTTAGTGATAATGACCAGCTGATTGTTACTTTTATGGGAATTATAGTTTCTTCAATATCTGCAAACCACCATTGAGCCGGTGCTGAGAGAAAGATTTATTTAGGCTTACAGCTGCAGTCGTTTCTCAGTGTGGCATATTCATGTCTTCTGTTTTTTTTATCGTTCCTTGCTAGAAAATAACAAACAGGGAGAGTTTTAAAATGCATTCAGACCAGGTTTATTATCGTTAAATGACATCATTTTTATCTTTCTATTTTCTTGCACATTACGAGTCGGTGTCGTCATGCAGCGCAGAAGTAAAGCAGCAGTCTCTCTCTCTCTCTTTAGACGGTAACCGCTTAACCGCTTCTGATTGATCACCTTCCACTGAAATATTTCTCCCTTCCCTGGCAGGAGATTACAGACGGCAATTTGTGTTTATGGGATTCCCGAAATTCACTTAACAACTGCCCCGCTATTAAAAGGTCAAGCAGGGAGGAGGTAGAAACATCCCAACGTCATTCCTCATCTCCATTCCTGATCAGAAAGCAACAAACACATGAAATCCAGGATTGAAAACTTTATTACTGTGACCAAAGTATTAAAGTCACCATGAAATCAAAATCGGTACTTTTTTAAAATGCAATATTGAGGCATTTATTCTGAATAATTTATCAGGTGCACATCATTATCGTTTTAATAATATTAAATCAGAATAAGTTCCATCTCTTCTCTGATGACGAGGGCGGGGCTATAACCTGTCACTCACATGAGATCAGCCAATAGCAAACCACAACCATCCAATCATCCAATCAATTCCCCACAGACACAATCAAGCCCCGCCCACATTTGTTCTCGTTCCAGAAGCGTTTCGACACAATAGAGGAGAAAAGACTTCTGTTTCATGACGACTTTAAAGTGTTTTTACCTGTTAGGCGATAAAATAGAAGATAAAATCCCTTTAAATCTTTTCATCAAATATAAAAATCTAGTCTGCATTCTCACAGACACAGTAACTCCATCAAAACTCGTGAATAGGATAATAAACCGGATCATGGTTATATAAAACAGTTGGCTTTATGGACTACTTGATATTTGTACTACATCTCTTTTTAGCCGTTTCCTCTCCGGTTTCAGCTTGAGTGTCTCTGGGTTTTGGTGGTTTGAGGTTTCATTCTTTCGTACATTATTAACAGGGTCGCACCATTATCTCCCCGCGAGCTCCTCTTACATCAAACACGTCGCGTGGAAAAGCCCAAGCGTTTGTGCGAGAGCCTGGGAAGACGGACAGGTTTGGGATCAAATATTTATCGTTGTATATCAGTAGACTGTAAGGTGTAAAAGAGCAACACACACACACATGCAAAAAATTTGAGAAATCATCATTCGATGGAAGCAACACAAATGCTATTAAATATTGATTTGTGTCAAATAGCCATGTCGTCTTGTGCACACAAAAAAAAATGTATGTGCATTAATTTTACGATTTTTTCGTTTTTAATTTAAAACTTCAGGGTTATTCGCACCGTTCTGTTATCTTTGTGGTAGTTTAACTAGCAGGGTAGTTTTGTCCGAGTCAGGTAGTGACAAAGCGTGTTTTGCTGCTCTTGAATTATCCAGGCCACGGGCAGATGGGACTCCGGTGAAACGTGAGAGCGACACCTGACCCCACGGCGACCTGCGGATCACCTGCCCAGGTGTGGCCGTGGAGATTCTCAGCTGACCTTTGACCCCTGCGTCTCCACCCGCGAGGTTAAACGCGCTCTTCCACCTGCTCAAACTCGACCCACAGTCGATTACAAGTGCGATATCACTGCTAGAAAAATGAATGAGTAATAGGAACAGAATGGTTTTGCGGATGCAGTGACGCACTCCGGTCCAATAGTGTGTAATGTTACAGGTGTGCTGTGTGCGGTTACGCTTTGGAAATATCGTTAAAAAAATAGGTCTGAGGCAAGGGTAAACATGCACAAATACACACAGATGAAGAAGGGCATTTGAAAATGAAAGCATGACGGGGAAGAACAGATTTTTTTTTACAGTGTACTTTTATTCTTTTTCCTACAGATTATGATTACAGGCGCAGATTATTATGATCTACTATTCAAGCTTTTACATTTAAACAGTCGCTCCTCCTCCAAACTCGACCTTCAGGCTTACAGAATTCCCTTATCAGACTTCCGTACATTCCCAAATTCATTGAGAGGTCAAGGTAGAAGTGGTTGTTTTTACACAAAATAGTTAAATTATTTTTATTCTGATTATTGTTGAGCTGCAGGTTTATGCTCACATAAGTGACTGCGCTGCAAAAATGCTTTTCTTACTTAGAATTTCTTAAAAAAATTCTTAAATCGAGATGCATTTACTAGATGAGTAAAATGCCATACGATATTATGTCTTGTTTTCTGGGAAAATAAATAAAAATTAAGTGAGTTTTTGATTAAAACAAGCAAATTATCTGCCAATGAAGTAAGAAAAATGATCTTGTTTCTGTTTGAATTAAGAATATTTTTCTTACCACATTGGCAGATAATTTAGTTTTTTTTAAAGCAACAAATCACTTAATTTTGATTTATTTCCACAGAAAACAAGACATAATATCGTATGGCATTTCACTAATTTAATAAATGCATCTTGATTTAAGAATTGTTTGATATTTGGACTGGAAACAAGACAAAAATACTAAGTAAGAAAAGCATTTTTTTGCTGTGTTCATTTATTTTAATTTAAGTAAGAAGAATTCAATTATTCATTTTATTTATTTAGTTATTCAACCCGACAGTTTACTATTCCAAATATTTAATATGTTGCTTTAAAATAAAATATATTGTGTTCAGTGGAAAAAGTGGTGAGTTGTTTTTTACCCAGACATTTAAAAATAACACATTTTAGAGCTGCAATCGCGAGACCGTGAAACCGTGATTCTTTTGCCTAAGGTTCTCATACTGTCAAAATCTCAGCGAATACCAAAATAAACGGTGAATTATAGCCTGCTGCGTCTGCTAACCCTGAGCATTAGCATCACCTAACAGTTTGATCCATTCCTGAAGAAGAGAAGCCCTGAAACGTATGAGCTGTCAGGAAAAGAGTGCGGTCCTGCCGGTAAGCGTTCGCTTAGAGTCCTGTCAAGCGCCTGCCAATCTAAACGAATGTTAGGATTCTGTATATGTTCCCTCTGTTCTGACGTGTGACGCTTTAAAAGGTCCGTTTACAAAACTCCCACCCGCTTCACTCCTAACTCTCCCCCATCAGCACCTCTGCCTGATGAATGCATTATAGTATGCAGTTTAGTATGTGCTAAAGCATAGTGTGCTATTAATTCCAGTGAGCGTCCATGCATGCATTTTAATTTCATCCATTTTTAATAGTCAACAGGCTTTAATTTACGTCAAAACTGTGAAAAATCATTTGTTATTTGCTATAGTCAGAGATAGTCAAAATTTGGATACGCCCAAGATGATGTTTTCAATATATTTGTCCCTTTTATGCATGCATATACATGACCTTAAAGCACTTGAGCTCCAATTCTGTTTTTATTGAGATGCACACCTGTAAATACACCTACATTTTCAGACATCAGTGTCCTTCGCTCTGAACTCCCACCCGCTTCACTCCTAACTCTCCCCCATCAGCACCTCTGCCTGATGAATGCATTATAGTATGCAGTTTAGTATGTGCTAAAGCATAGTGTGCTATTATTTCCAGCGAACGTCCATGCATGCATTTTAATTTCATCCATTTTTAATAGCAAACAGGCTTTAATTTACATCAGAACCATGAAAAATAATTTTTTATTTGCTATAGAGGGTATGCGCGTGACGTCACCGTCGGCCGCAGTGCCTGCGGTTACGCACAGTGAGTGGCAAAAAGACTGAGCGGCTGCATTTGTTTTCAGCGTGAATGCTGAGGTATATTTTTACCGACTGCCGAAAGCTACAGAACAGAGGAGCAAATGGAAACAGAAACAACTGGACTCCAGGCAGCAAGAGGTGGATTTGCAGTTTTCATTTTGTGTCAATATCCTGAATTTAGGTGTAAAATCATACCCTACATATTGTATTGTTATATATATATTAACAACTCATCAATTAAATATTTATCATTGCATATTCTGCTTTATTGGATATTTTTAAATAAACACTGACAAAAAAACTATACAAGTTTTGGGCAGGACGATATGATGATATAGGCTATATACGTATAACACTAATATAAGTGATCACCCGGATTTAGACCTATTTATATAAAGCGTTCACAGGCAAATTTGCTTTATGTTTAGGTCTATATTGCTTTTATTTCCCCGCTGTCGAAATCAGGCACACATAAATGTCAGGCAACACGATTCCTGGCTGCATGTCAATATCCATGGATCACTGGATCTTTAGTAAGTTGTAAGGAACACTATATTGAGTCCAACATTTAGTTTAAATTGATAACCGTTCGTTTTACTCACATTTTCTCATTTTTCCCTATTAAATCCAGTCACGGCGCAACTCTTTTGCCACTCAGTCCGGCTGAGGGGGGCGTGTCCGGCGGGAGAGTGACGTCAATGCATTCCCTCTATAGTCAGAGATAGTCAAAATTTGGATACGCCCAAGATAATGTTGTCAATATATTTTGTCCCTTTTATGCATGCATATACATGACCTTAAAGCACTTGAGCTCCAATTCTGTTTTTATTGAGATGCACACCTGTAAATACACCTACATTTTCAGACATCAGTGTCCTTCGTTCTGAACTCCCACCCGCTTCACTCCTAACTCTCCCCCATCAGCACCTCTGCCTGATGAATGCATTATAGTATGCAGTTTAGTATGTGCTAAAGCATAGTGTGCTATTAATTCCAGCGAGCGTCCATGCATGCATTTTAATTTCGTCCCTTTTTAATAGTCAACAGGCTTTAGTTTACGTCAAAACTGTGAAAAATCATTTGTTATTTGCTATAGTCAGAGATAGTCAAAAATTCGGATACGCCCAAGATGATGTTGTTAATATATTTTGTCCCTTTTATGCATGCATATACATGACCTTAAAGCACTTGAGCTCCAATTCTTTTATCAAGCATTTATTGAGATGCACACCTGTAAATACACCTACATTTTCAGACACCAGTGTCCTTCGTTCTGAACTCCCACCCGCTTCACTCCTAACTCTCCCCCATCAGCACCTCTGCCTGATGAACGCCGGGCCGGCTATTGATCGGCATGCGTGATGGATGACGGCCTGGCGATGACTGATGGGCTGCTGGCAAAGGTGCCGATAAGGGTGGAGTCTCGGACGACAGCATAATACGATCAGACCGTCCCTCAGTAGCGCTCGGCCCGCCTCAACCCCGGGCCGGAGGTGAAGACGTGTAGGAGGTGGAGGGAAAGATGATGGATGGCGGGGCAGGAGGGGAAGACTGCTTCACAGCTCCAAATTGATATCCAGGCAAATGTTTTTGTCTGCTGTGAAAAATGGTGCGGCAGAGACTCTGATCACTGTTCCTCCCTCCTTTCTTCCCTCCTTCCCTCCCCCCCCCCCCCCCGCCCTGCCGTCTTTTCCCTTTCATCTTCTTTCTTTCCTCGGCTGCTGAATCAACCGAAAACAATCCACTCATCCACGGTCGAGCCAAAGCCATTCCTTTCTTCATCGCGTGTCGCGCCGGAATTTGCCATCAATCGAAAGCAGAATTGGGGGCAAAAGCAATAGCCGCTCTGAAACACCAGGGGTGATTTCAACAATCTCGCTGCTTGTGGCCGAGCAAAACCGAGCCGAGGAA
>CM060595.1:1175563-1183063 GCA_030578255.1 Tiaroga cobitis
TCACGCTCTCCTTCTAATTTACAGTTCAAGTGCAAATCCGGAGTCGTTTTGGATGCGTGTGGATTTATGGAGTTTGTGCAGTGTGTTTGGAAGGCCTTGACTGCGATCATTATTGTGATGATTTGCTACAGTGGCCCACTGGGGGCGATTAGATTAATAAATCTCGCTTACACGATTAATAAAGACTTTCAGAGAGGGAAACACGTTTTGCAGCTTCCTGTTCATACAGTTCTAACATACCGGTAATAATAATAATAATAATAATATACCTCATGTATTGCCGCAGAATTGGAATCTGTCTCATATTTGATAAAATTTGCATCATTGTTTTCTTTTCCTGTTTATGGCCGTTAAGCTGTTTTGAAACAATTTTTACATAAAGCACTATAGAAATAAAGGTGACCTGACTTCATATAATAATAAATAATATTAAAACTAGTGCTGGGCAACGATTAATCGCATCCAAAATAAAACTGTGTGTTTACATAATATATGTGTGTGTACTGTGTAAAATTAATTTGTATATATAAATACACACACATGCATGTATATATTAAGAAAATGTGTTATTTATATATCAAATATTTATATTTATATATAAATTATGTATAAATATATATACAGTATATGCATGCAAATATTTCTTAAATATATACATGCATGTGTGTGTATTTATATATACAAATTAATTATACACAGTTCACACACATTAGGTAAACACAAACTTATTTAGCACAATTTTTCAGTGACAACATTCAAAATGCATAAGAGAGCGTGAACACTTGAGCAAACATACGTTAGGTTCATAAAGCTATAGTTTGCATCATTGATTATGTTTTTTTCCCAGTGCAACTTCTATATAAAGCAAATAAAGGTGACTTGAATTGATATAAGATATAATGTTAAAATATTAATAATCATTTTTCAGTGTCTCCTTTCAAAACAGCATGAGAGAGCGTGAACACTTGAGCAAACATACGTTAAGCTTATGAAACTACATGCATAAAACTACAGAAAAATCTTCTATTTATGCATAATAGCTGAAAAATAATATGTAATTATTAACGAATCCTTCAGCAGAGTTGTGCTTTATTGATCGGCTCGAGCTGGACGGCGGCTGATAGATGGTGGGCAATTGATTTGAATTTAATTAACAATTTGAAGGAGCCTTAAAGAAAGTCTCTTATTTTCCTGCCTCTCCAGTCTCTTGCACAAGGCTAAGCGGAGCAGTGGCTCATGGGTAATTTATGATGTGATCAATAAGTCCTGGCCTAACATCTATAGTGTGAAATAAGGAGGCAGGAGAAGCTGTCAGATTCGGCGAGGAGAAGATGCGAGAACACTGGAGAAACGCAGAGGAGAGAACAAGATGAATGAAAAGGTGAAGAGAGATTATGACCGATGCACTAACAAATCACTCCTTGGCAACCACAGCCTAGCAACGAGTTTTGCACGGTAAACATCACACATTTTTCCTGCAGAAAGTTCTGGCTCTGCATTTATTTGTGCCTCCATTAGAGGGCAATACACTGTCTTTCTATCACTGATTCATATCAGAAGCTCTCTGAATACACACACACACACACTTACACTCGCGCACACACACGCACACACACACACACACACACACACACACACACACACACACACACACACACACACACACGCACACAGCAGCTCATCAGAAAACAAGTAAAACACATGCAGCACTTAATATCCTGAATCATACAGATTTATAAGGATGCTGTAAGATGCTGAGTGTGTCTGTGAGAGTGTGTGTGTGTGAGTGTGTGTGCGTGTGTGTGTGTGTGTGTGTGTGTGTGTGTGTGAGAGAGCCAAGGTGAAGCCAGACTGCGAGTCACACACACACACACACACTGACCTCTATCAGCGCTTACTGACCTGTTTACAGATACAGCCTTCAGATGGAGCCGCTGTGTGTGTGTGTGTGTGTGTGTGTGTGTGTGTGCCACCGCTACCACTGCTTTTACTACCAGCTCATAAAAATGCTTTATATCATATCTTGTAATACGGCACATTAAGGCCGACTGCATGTTGTTTCATGCAAGGTCATTTTAACTCTCTCTGACTCCGATGATCCGAACGGCTGTTTAAGATTATATGGAAACTTCCTTTGAAGGAATATTTACAGTATGGAGAAAATTATAATTCATAAAATTAAGCGTCCTTGAGCCCTGGAAAGGCGCTATATAAATAAAACTTATTATTATTATTATTATTATTATATCATACCTGCATCACTGATATGAAAACCCTGTAGTCAATAATTTTATCCCTTAAAACTCTACATATTTAAACGTTTTTTTAAATAATATAAAAAAATTCTTCATGCCTTAAAATATCTTGAATGTAACCCGACACCCTCGCCTCATTTAGTATGCGCGGTTCTATGAATATGCAAATGAGCCCCGCCTCCACTCACTTCCTCAACAGTTCTCTTTCATAGGTTCACTCAACGCTGCGTAGCTTAGGACGCAGTGGGAACGCCCTCGGGGTGTGCCGATTGTCTGAAGCCCTTATAGAATCACGCCAATTCATTGGCTGATGGCGCGGGCGCCGCCCCGACGCTCTTGCGTCGTCACATTATATTAGTGCGCGCGCGCCATCTGCTCCTCAGATTTCTCTGCCTTCACGAAGCGGCCATCTTAGCCCTTCGGTCTCGGTTTTTCTGGCCCAAATAATTCGGATTATCATCAGCATTCTTCATCTGCACTTCAGCGACTGCGAATAGTGGAACTCAGTTCTCCTTGCGGTGAAGTGCCATGGAGTTTCGTCGTTGCCCGCCGCCATGCGTTCGCTTTATTGCGAACGACGACCCTCACAGTAAGTGTGTTAAATGTATGGGTTTTTCGCATGCGCGCGAGGCTGTTTTAGGCTTGTCTAAATGCAAGTTTTGTGACAACCTGCTTCTCAAAACCCTCCGCTCTCGGCTCGCGGTTTTTGAGAAGGAGTCATTCGTTCCCCCCCGTCGCGCTCCCGAGGCTGCCGAGGCCTCGTTGGAATCCGCGACCTGGGGTTCGGATGTAGAGCTCGAGGATATAGAGTACGAGCAGACGGGCCAGGCCCTTTCTCTCCCTCCCTCTCCCGAGCACGCACGCGGTGTTCGGCCAGTCGAGTTTTCGCATGATTATTTATGCCCCAGCCCGAGAGCGCGCGAGACGGTTTCTTTCGGCCTGGAAGATATTATTTACACTACAGCGTCCGACTCTGAGGATTTCGGGCCTGTTTTAGCTACTGACGGTCTCCCGCCTAGCGGCCAGGAGGCGCGGCCTACTGCGGCCTACACGGAGCTTATCGACGTGCTTTCGCGCGCTACGGAGAAGCTCTCTATCGACTGGCCCGACGAGCCCCGCGAGTCACAATCGTCTAAACTCGACGAGAGATTTTTAAGTGGCCCTAATTCTAGGCCTGAGCGGAGAAAGCTGCCCTTCTTCAGTGATCTGCATCACGAGATCTCCAGATCCTGGAAGCAGCCTTTTTCCGCGCGTCTAACAAACGCGGCAGCCGCTGACTTCACCAACCTCGTTGGTTCTGTGGAGCAGGGCTATTCCGCCATTCCAGCGGTTGAGGACACGTTGGCTACTCACCTTTCTCCATCGTCTGCTCCGTCGTGGAAATCTCGTCCCCTCCTTCCCTCTAAACCGTGCAGGACTACTTCCGCCCTTATCGGAAAGTCCTACATGGCAGCTGGTCAGGCAGGCATGGCCCTACATACTATGGCCATCCTCCAAGCCTACCAGGCGGATGTCTTGAAGGAGATGGACGAGGGAACAGGAATTACGCCGGAAGCTGTCAAAGAGCTTCGTAAGGCCACGGATCTGGCCTTAAGAGCCACCAAACACACCGCACGCGCTATAGGTCGTTCTATGGCAGGGGCGATTGCTGCAGAGCGCCACCTATGGCTTAATCTCACGGAGATCCGTGATAAAGAGAAGGTTTTCCTCTTGGACGCCCCAGTTTCTCAATCTGGTCTGTTTGGGGAGGCGGTCAACACTGTGGTTGACAAGTTTCGGGCTGCAAAATCCCAGTCAGCTGCCCTCAGGCAGTTTATGCCCAGGAGGGCTAGAGAATCCTCTAACCCCTCCCCGGCTCAACCCAGAGAACGTTCATCTCATAGGCCGGATTTTGCTGCTAGGAGAAGTGACTCGGTTCATCCCCCACCTGCTACGGTTTGGGGAGCCCGCGGTCGCCCGTTCCCCCGCCAGCGACCTCATAAGCGTCTGGAGCTGAAGCGGTCTAACAAACCCTTCGCTCCAGCCTCCTCGAATCGTTCCTGACCCGCAGGTCAGAAAGAGGAGAGCTTCCCCCGATTTACGAGGTTGGGACAGACCGCGAAAGCGTTTCTGCCCACCTCTAACTCGCTCTCCTTCTCCAAACCTGTCACTTTCGCCACCCGGTGTGTTTCGAAGTGCAGTTACTACTCGACCTCGTTCAAACCGTCCGGCGCAGGAGGACGGAGACGCGTTCAGCTTTCTCCCCTTGCCTCCGACGCGTTTGATACCTGCTGCTCGCGTCCTCGGGGACACTTTCGGTTTTCCTCAGGAGCAGGCAGACCCTATGATCTTGATCAAACAGGCAGTGGTACCTCCCGCTACGTGTCAGGACGTCAAGTGCCCTCCTTCACGTTGGACCATGCCACCCCACAGGAGTCAGCGCGTCACCCTAACTCAGGTATGTCCGCCACATTGCAACACTCCTCTTCCTCTCTCTCATTTCTTTCAAGAATGGAGGCGTCTGCCAGGAGTATCGCCCTGGATCCTCCGCACGGTTCGGCTCGGCTACACACTTCAGTTCTGTCGCCCGCCCCCTTGCTTCAATGGAGTCTTTCCAACTGTAGTCAACAGCGCCTCAGAGGCTTCTGTACTACAGCAAGAGATTTCGTCCCTTCTCCTCAAGGGAGCAATAGAAGAGGTTCCTCCGAAGGAAGTCGAGCAAGGCTTCTTCAGCCGTTACTTCTTGGTCCCGAAAAAGGGCGGAGGTCTGCGACCAATACTGGACCTGCGCCGGCTAAATTTCTCCCTTTACAAAGGGAAATTTAAGATGTTGACGCTGAAAGCTATCATATCTCAAATTCGAGCAGGGGACTGGTTCGTGACAGTAGACTTGAAGGATGCATATTTTCATATTCAGGTCGTACGGCGACACAGGAGGTTCCTCAGGTTTGCCTTTGGAGGGAGGGCGTACCAGTACAGGGTCCTTCCCTTTGGTCTCGCTCCAGGGCATCCGTATACTCAACTACCTGGACGATTGGCTCCTTTTAGCCCAATCCAGGGAATTAGTGACTCACCACAGGGACATTGTCCTCCGTCACATTCAGTCTCTCGGCTTGAGGTTAAACACGGAGAAGAGTGTTCTTACCCCAACTCAAAGCACAGTTTTCTTAGGGGTGCGCCTGGATTCCGTTCTGATGCAGGCCCGTTTGGCTCCTGCCCGGATTTCCAGTCTTTTGACATGTTTGGCTCGCTTCACGCTCGGCCATCGTGTTTCTGTGGGCACTTGCCGCAGGCTTCTGGGTCTCATGGCCGCAGCATCCCCTGTGCTTCGCCTAGGGTTGCTCCACATGAGACCGTTTCTGTGGTGGATGAAACTCTCAGGTGCCCGGTCCACAGGATCGGCTCTTCGCCTGTTGAAGGTGTCGCGCAGTTGCTTCCGCGCCCTTTCAATTTGGCGGGACCCTCTCTTCCTTCGGAAGGGGGTCGACATGGGTGCAGTTTTCCGTCGCCAAATGGTTACGACGGACGCCTCTCTGACCGGCTGGGGTGCGGTTTTCGAGGGCAGGCCAGCATGTGGGGTCTGGACTGGAGAGACTCTCTCTTGGCACATAAACAGCTTGGAGCTGAGAGCTGTTTCCCTGGCCCTTCTTCACTTTCTCCCCTTTCTCGAAGGACACCATGTCATTGTCAGAACAGACAATATGGCGGTGGTGTCTCATGTAAACCGACAGGGGGGTTCACGGTCGCGCACCCTGGACAGGCATGCGCGCCACCTTCTCCTGTGGTCTCAGGGCAAGTTCCTTTCACTGAGGGCAGTCCATGTTCCTGGGATCCTGAACCTCGCAGCAGATTTTCTGTCGAGGCAGAAGCTCAGGTCGGGGGAATGGATGTTGAACCGCCGAACAGTTGCCCTGATTTGGGAAGTGTTCGGAAAAGCAGAGGTGGACCTCTTTGCATCACAGGAGTCGTCCCAATGCCCACTTTGGTTCTCCCTGAGCCCCCCAGCACCATTGGGGATAGATGCGTTCGCCCACCCGTGGCCAATGCAGAAACTTTATGCATTCCCGCCTGTCAAGTTGATCCAGGCAGTTCTGTCCAGAGTGAGGGAGAGCGGAGCCCGTCTCCTACTTATAGCCCCATTCTGGCCCTCCCAGCCGTGGTTCTCGGAGCTGGTTCCTCTTCTGGAACTTCCCCCTTGGGAGATTCCGGTCAGGGAGGATCTGCTGTCCCAGCTTCAGGGCAGGATATGGCATCCTCGCCCCGAAATTTGGAAGTTGTGCGTATGGCCCATCAGAGGCCGCTAGCTTTGAGCTTTGGTCTTCCCGCTGACATCCAGGAGACCATTGCGAGTGCAAGAGCCCCTTCCACGAGAAGGTTATATTCCTCCAAGTGGAGGGTTTTTGAGTCGTGGTGTTCGACACACGCTACGGACCCAGTCAGCTGCCCAGTCGGTTCAGTGCTGGAATTCCTACAGGAGAAGTTTGCTTCTGGAGCGGCCGCTACTACTCTGAGAGTATATGTTGCTGCTATTGCCGCTCATAGGGAGTCGGATGAGATTCCCCTAGGTAAATTGAGGTTAGTCTCAGCATTTATGCGTGGGGTTAGGCGCCTGAAACCAGTACGCTCCCCTGGAATTCCCTCTTGGGACCTGTCGGTCGTCCTGGAGGGCTTAACGGAAGCTCCCTTTGAGCCCTTAGAGTCAGCTCCAGAGCAGATTCTGACTCTCAAGGTTACTCTTTTGTTAGCCTTAGCCCAAAGTATTGTCAACAGCATTCCGGTCTCAGGTTATTAACCTTCACTCTTTCCATCCTCCTCCTTTTGTCTCTGAGGAGGACAAGAAGCTTAATTTGCTCTGCCCTGTCCGGGCATTGAAGTTATACGTGGATCGCTCTGGCGGTTGGAGAAAATCCAACCAGCTCTTGGTATGTTTTGGTGCTGGCCGCCGCGGGCTTGCCGCATCAAAGCAGAGAATTTCCCACTGGGTTACAGAGGCTATTTCACTTGCATATGAGGTGCGCGGTCTGCCTTCACCTCTTAGCATCAGGGCACATTCCACCAGAGGCGTGGCTTCCTCTCAAGCACTTTTTAGAGGTGCCCTCCTAGAAGACATTTGTGTAGCGGCAGGCTGGTCCTCTCCGCACACTTTTGTCAGATTCTATAGTTTGGATCTTGACATGACTCCAGGTTCCCTAGTTTTATCTGCTTGAACCAGTCGTGTGAGTTATCTGGTCTTTGTACTAGTTACGGCAGCGCCAAACCAGTTTGG
>CM060595.1:1188063-1190563 GCA_030578255.1 Tiaroga cobitis
CTATCTATCTACAGTATCTATCTATCTATCTACAGTATCTATCTATCTATCTATCTATCTATCTATCTATCTATCTATCTATCAAGGAAAACTCTCAAAATATACAGTATTTTAAAGGCTGTGAAACGTTAAAAAAAAGGAGAGACGATATATGAGTGCACATGCAATGCTGACAGATATCATTGCAAAAACATTGCTATACATTTAATACAATTTCTTATTAGAAGTCGTACAAAGTACATGTGAAACCCTGCAGAAATGGTCAACTTTTGTTGCTTCAAATGAACATCATCTCATACGCGCTTCTCTGCGTCTCTCGCTCGAGATGGCGGCGTCTGTGTCGGTGGCCCTGATCCACTTTGGAAAAAATGACAAAATCATAGACAGCATGATGAGATTGCTGCTCTATTATTAATCTTCAATAAATACATCTTGACCCGAGGATTACCGCGTGCTCACCCCTCAGAGATAAGACCATCTTACTGACATTAATTATTATAAAAAAAACAATGAAATGCCCAACAAATGTTCCGACCTAGATTATTCCAAAATCTGCGTCTGCGAGTCCGAGGGATTTAGAGCGAGTTCAGAGCATCAGTGCAGGACCGAGTTTGTGACCCTTATTAAAAAAGGCAAATTTCACAGCAAAAGAACCAACAGCACATACAGTATCTATAGACGCTTTCAGCAGTAACAACATAAACAAACGGTTCTGCGCATGTGCATTACTCTGGCCCAAACTTAACTTCCGGCAGACTTCCGCAGACAATCCATAACAAGTAAATAACCTTAGTATTAGCTGGTATTTCTTGCCAGTCAAAGAAAAGAAATGTTACTTGGCCAAACTGAAATGTGACACTACCAGACCCGTTGAACAAAAATTGGAGACAAGAATGTTTTTCTACCGACGTGTCTGATTTACCGCAGTGTTGATAAACTGGCGAGCGCGGCGGCGGGGTTTTATAAGGTTAACATAGCTCTCCTTATTAGCTAGGCTTCTTACATGCTTGCTAATAACCTTTTTTCAAGGTGGGTCTCCACATTGACAGCATGTTGCATAGGCGTAATTCTATTGGGGGACAGGGGGACACGTCCCCCCCAATATTCAAAGAAGGACATTTTGTCCCCCCCCAATATTTGATCATACTGTATGATTATGCGGGCAATATCGATGTGATTGCAAATACGTCTTTCTTTCCAGCTCCGCAAATATAAAATCCCGGCCGGGCCATTTCCCAAATCCATTCGACTTGCCTTACACTATACATTAACAAAACCTTTTTCTCCTGAAATCCATGTCATGTTTTCCCTATACCTTTAGTAGCTCGTGCACCGTCAGTGAGTAGGAAAAACCAAACAGAAGAAGAGTTAGGAGTGCGAAATCTGACAGACTTGGCACATATCTATGAATGGTGAATATCCTGTATTTGGCTGACATAATCCTTTAGATAATGACCAGGTGAATTTCACTAGAATTTCGAATTGTAGAATTTGTGAATTTCGATTGTAATACTATACAGCTTGTATGAATGGGAGGGACTATTGACAAGCTAGCCGACAGCTAGCTAACGTATTCAAAACAAAGATATAGCTCTACATAAAATATGCGCCCCCATTGGACCGTCACCAAAGGGCCTCTCTCGATAGGCTGCTGCAGTTGCCGCAGGACAGCCAATAGGCACGCAAGCCACCTTTGCCTATGTCTGTATGCTGCCGCAACGCGTTTTACATTAAAGGTATTGTAGGTAGGAATTTTATAAACACTTTTTTCCAAATTTGTTTAAACTTTCTGTATATATCAATGCATAATTAAAATGTAAGTACTCTGATAAAAAGAGTATAAAAATCGAGTGACTCTATACCGTTTAATCTGCACTAAACACAGCTAAACACAGGATTGGCTTAGGCGACTGTCACTCTCTCGCAACCATGGCAACCACCCTTTTGCCACACAGGACCTGCCCACTTGCGCGCGCATCCGTTTGATTTGAGGAATTCAAGAGGCACGGAACCTAGGAATAGCAAAACAATGGCAGAGATTAGAAAGACCAATCAAAATTCACATATGCAGTTCGCGAAGGCAAACCAGGCAAAAAAAGGAAGACAGTAACGTTACTAGAAAAGGTAATGAACAAAAAGTCTTTGGATAAACAACAAAATAAAACGCATGTCAATATCGGCGTGGCTTTCCAGCGATGGCGAGAACTGAGAGACCTCAAGGGGCTGAAAAGTGACGCCTGGATGGCTATATTTCTGCTGGACAGGTAAATCTTTCTTTTGTATTTTGATCATACATATTTTTTTCTTTATGTTTTCATGAAGCATGTGTCATTAGCACACGTAGCTGCCTAATATAGCTAACATAACATTACTTAGCGAGCCGTAGTAGAGATGATAAATAATATATATGCCTAGCTCAAGATGATATAGTGTTGAATTGTGCATAATTTTGCTTTAGATAACTAAATACATGTTTAACAGATAATAGGCCGATCCGCAT
>CM060595.1:1195563-1285563 GCA_030578255.1 Tiaroga cobitis
TGTATCTATCTATCTATCTATCTATCTATCTATCTATCTATCTATCTATCTATCTATCTATCTATCTACCCTTCTATCTATCTATCTATCTATCTATCTATCTATCTATCTATCCTTCTGTATCTATCTATCTATCTATCTATCTACCCTTCTATCTATCTATCTATCTATCTATCTATCTATCTATCTATCCTTCTGTATCTATCTATCTATCTATCTATCTATCTATCTATCTATCTATCTATCTATCTATCTATCTACCCTTCTGTCTGTCTATCTATCTACCCTTCTGACTGTCTATCTATCTATCTATCTATCTATCTATCTATCTATCTATCTATCCTTCTGTCTATCTATCTATCCTTCTGTATCTATCTATCTACCCTTCTATCTATCTATCCTTCTGTATCTATCTATCTATCCTTCTATCTATCTATCCTTCTGTATCTATCTATCTATCTATCTATCTACCCTTCTGTCAGTCTATCTATCTATCTATCTATCCTTCTGTATCTATCTATCTATCTATCTATCTATCTATCTATCTATCTATCTATCTATCTATCTATCTATCTATCTACCCTTCTGTCTGTCTATCTATCTATCCTTCTGTATCTATCTATCTATCTACCCTTCTGTCTGTCTATCTATCTATCTATCTATCTATCTATCTATCCTTCTGTATCTATCTATCTATCTATCTATCTATCTATCTATCTATCTACCCTTCTGTCTGTCTATCTATCTACCCTTCTGTCTGTCTATCTATCTATCTATCTATCTATCTATCTATCCTTCTGTCTATCTATCTATCCTTCTGTATCTATCTATCCTTCTATCTATCTATCCTTCTGTATCTATCTATCTATCTATCTATCTATCCTTCTGTATCTATCTATCTATCTATCTATCCTTCTATCTATCTATCCTTCTGTATCTATCTATCTATCTATCTATCTATCCTTCTGTATCTATCTATCTATCTATCTATCTAACTATCTATCTATCTATCGTCTATCTCTCCATCCATCCATCCATCCATCCATCCTAGTCGTATCAGGGTTTTATTTCTAAATGAATCTGTCAATAAAAAGGTATTCTTGGACACTTTCACTTTCGCCCTCAATCTCAAGCTTTGATGTGTATGTTTTAAATGCAGTTATAATATGAACCGCTTCATTGTCATTCCAAACACGAGCACGTGGACTCCATGGCTGTGCCTGTGGCCTCGATCGCCCAGAAGAACAGCGACCATGTCACGATAACGTCTGAATGACACACTAAACACAGGTGTGGCTTTAATCCTGTCCCATGATTCCACGCTGCTTCATCTGGATCATGATAATGATGTCCTTCCGTCTGAGTCTCGTGATGAAGCCGTGATGAACCACAACGGGACCCGCCACCGGATTGATTTGTTGTCAAACCAACAACAACACAAGCGGGAGGAATGAATGGCCCACACGAGCAGCATATTAAGACAATGTGCAACAGCAAATAATCCTGGCGATTGTAACGGAAGCTAAACAAATGCATTAGCTGTGTCCCACCATTAGGCCTCACACAGTGTAATCGCTCTTTTTTGTGGTTACTGGGTGGTTGTTATGTTGTTCTGGCTGGTTGCTAGGGCGTTGCTAGAGTATAGGTAGGTGCTGGGGCATTCTGGGTGATTGCTTGGGTATTCTGGTTTGTTGCTAGGGCATTGCTGAAGTGTTCTACAGTAAGTGGTTGCTATGTGGGTGCTGGGATATTCAGTGTGGTTGCTTGGGTGTTTTGGTGGTTACTAGGTGGTTGCTAGGTGATGTTTTTCTGGCTAGTTGCTAGGGTGTTGCTAGATTGTTCTAAGTAGGTAGGTGCTGGAACATTCTGGGTGGTCCCGTGGGTGTTCTGGTTTGATGCTAAGTTCTGGCTGGTTGCTAGGGCGTTGCTAGTGTGTTCAAAGTGGTTGCTAGGAAGGTGCTGGGATATTCTGTGTGATTGCTTGGTTGCTCTGGGTTGTTGCCAGGTGGTTACTATGTCATCTTCATTTATATAGCGCTTTTAACAATGGATTGTTTCAAAGCAGCTTTACAGAGATAAACATATAATTTAAGGTAACAGAGATTGTTTTGGCTTTATAGCGGTTCTTGAATAATGTTATTTCCAGCTAAAGTTAACTTTGATTGATTCACCTCCGTCGAAATGATCAGACTTTTAAACGCGAACCTGTGATTAACGCTGACGGCGTTCACATGCTCATTCAGAATTGATTCTATAGTTATGTGCTTTTTAAAATATGTGCGCAGGTTTATAATTCATACAACCCAGCCTAAACAAACTACTTTTCTTGCCTATAAATTTTGATACAGAATTTTGTTTTATTTTATCACTTCGGGGTACGCGAGCTGGAATTCACAACGCTTTATCTGTAGAGTGGGAAAGGGATCCTCCATAGGGAGAGGATAGTGGACACTTCAGCACTGCATTGTCATCGGGTCCAGGCGGATCTCCTTCGTCAGATCTGGACACGGCCTGGATCCGGCAGGCTGCGGGAAAACCTCGGGATAAACAAAGACACTAATATTAGCGTAGATGCCATTCTTCTTATGATGTAGCGAGTACATCAAGATTTAAGGGAAGTGTTCCCAGTTCCGGCTGACCTAATCTATGCAGCCTAACATTGAATTATAGAAGTCTATAATGTGTTATGTGTATGCTAGGTCAAAGAGATGTGTTTTTAGTCTAGCTTTGAACTGACAGAGTGTGTCTGCTTCCCGGACAATGGTAGGAAGACTGTTCCAAAGTTTTGGTGCTAAATAGGAAAAGGATCTACCGCCTGCAGTCGATTTAGATATTCTAGGTATTATCAACTGGCCGGAATTTTGAGATCGCAATAGACGTGAAGGACTATAATGCGTTAAGAGCTCGCTCAAGTACTGGGGAGCTAAACCATTTAGTGCTTTGTAGGTAATCAACAACATTTTAAAATTTATACGATGTTTAATAGGAAGCCAATGCAGTGATAACAGAACCGGGCTAATATGGTCATATTTCCTGGTTTTGGTAAGAACTCGAGCTGCGGCGTTTTGAACTAGCTGTAGTTTATTTATTAAGCGTGCAGGGCAACCACCCAGAAGAGCATTACAATGATCTAGCCTTGAGGTCATGAACGCATGGACTAATTGTTCCGCATTTCCCAATGAGAGCATATGGCGTATTTTAGATATATTTTTAAGATGGAAAAATGCAGTTTTACAGATACTAGACACGTGGCTTTCAAAAGAAAGGTTGGTATCAAAGAGCACACCCAGGTTCCTAACCGACGACGAAGACTTGACAGAGCAGCCATCAAGTGTTAGACAGTATTCTGGGTTATTACGTGTGGAAGTTTTTTGTCCAATAATTAGAATCTCTGTCTTTTCAGAATTTAGTAGTAGGAAATTACTAGTCATCCAATTTTTTATATCAGCTATGCATTCCGTTAATTTTGTGAATTGGTAAGTTTCGTTGGGTTTTGAAGAAATATACAGCTGAGTATCATCGGCATAATAGTGAAAGCTAACTCCATGTTTCCTAATGATATCTCCTAATGGTAGCATGTACAGAGTGAACAGCAGCGGTCCTAGTACTGAGCCTTGTGGTACGCCATACTGAACTTGTGATCGATAAGACATCTCTTCATTTACTGCTACAAACTGATAACGGTCAGATAAGTATGATTTAAACCATGCTAGTGCAATTCCACTAATGCCCACATAGTTTTCTAGTCTATTTAAAAGAATGTTGTGGTCAATTGTGTCAAATGCAGCACTAAGATTAAGTAACACTAATAGAGAGATACAACCACGATCGGATGATAAGAGCAAATCATTTGTGACTCTAATGAGAGTGGTCTCAGTGCTATGGTACGGTCTAAATCCGGACTGAAAATCCTCGCAGATATCATTTCTTTCTAGAAAGGAACACAGTTGTGAAGATACTGCTTTTTCTAATATCTTTGACAGAAAAGGCAGATTCGAGATCGGCCTGTAATTGACTAATTCTGTAGGATCAAGTTGTGTTTTTTTAACAAGCGGTTTTATCATAGCCAGTTTAAAGGTTTTTGGTACGTATCCTAGAGACAAAGATGAATTAATGATATTAAGAAGAGGATATATGACCTCTGGAAACATCTCTTTCAGTAGCTTAGTCGGTATAGGATCTAACATACAAGTTGTCGATTTAGATGAATTAACGAGTTTGCAGAATTCTTCCTCTCCTATAGCAACAAATGAATCAAATTTTTCCTCAGGGAGACTACAATGCACTTCCTGATGCGATACTGTGGTAGACGGTTGCATAGTTATAATTTTGTCCCTGATATTATCAATCTTATAAGTGAAGAAGTTCATAAAGTCATCACTGCTGTGTTGCTTGGACACTTCTGAGCTTGAAGCTTTCTTTTTCGTTAGTTTAGCCACTGTTTCAAATAAATACCTTGGATTATGTTTATTTTCTTCTAATAGGTTTGAAAAATAAGCAGATCTAGCAGCTTTTAAAGCCTCTCTGTAAGCAATCGAGCTCTCTTTCCACGAAATCCGAAATACCTCTAGTTTAGTTTTCTTCCAGTTGCGCTCCATTTTTCTGGCTGCTCTCTTAAGGGCCTGAGTGTGTGTGTGTGTGTGTGCTCGCTGTACCACGGCGTTGGGCTATTTTCTTTAATCTTCTTTAAGCGCAACGGAGCAACTGCGTCTAAAGTGCTGGAAAAGAGAGAGTTAAACGTTTCTGTTGCAATATCAAGTTCTTCTAAGCTATCCGGGATGCTGAGATGATGAAACTGATTAGAAAGATTATTGATAAAGCAATCTTTAGTGGCAGAAGTTATAGGTCTAACGTATTTATAACACGGAGTCGGCTTTGCAGCCTTGGCTAAATGTAATTTACATGAGACTAGATAATGATCTGAGATATCATCGCTCTGCTGCAGAATTTCAACGGTATCAACATCTATTCCATGTGATAATATTAGATCTAGAGTATGATTACGACGATGAGTAGGTCCTGACACGTGTTGTCTAACTCCAATTGAGTTTACAATGTCTTTAAATGCCAATCCCAATGCATCTTTTTCATTATCTACATGTATATTAAAATCACCAACAATTAGTACTTTATCTGCAGCCAATACTAATTCTGATAGAAAGTCCGCAAATTCTTTGATAAAATCTTTATGGTGCCCTGGTGGCCTGTATACAGTAGCCAGCAGAATTCTCAAATGTGATTTATCGTTTACACTATATATTTTTACATTAAGCACCAATACTTCAAAAGAAGTATATTTAAAGCTAGATTTCTTAGTGGTTTTGAAAATATTACTATAAATTACAGCAACACCTCCCCCTTTGCCTTTCAGACGAGGTTCATGTTTATAACTGTAATCTTGTGGGGTTGACTCATTTAAAATAATGTAATCGTTTGGTTTTAGCCAGGTTTCTGTCAAACACAGCATATCAAGATTATAATCTGACAACATGACATCATGACTTTTGCGTAAACAGACACGCCACTTTCAAGTCAAGTGGCGTATTATCTATACGCATTTTGAGCTATCCGCGTGTATGCGTGTATGTCTACGCCATTAATGTCCAAGTGATTCCGCGTATATGTACACGCCATTAAATGTCCGAGCGAAACGAAGCAAAATGTAGATCTACATCTGGGGAGCGATATTTTTTTCCTAGGATGGTAGAGGAAGACTTATAAATGCTATTAACCCTAGTGACGGGTAGGTTTAGGGACGGGGTTGGGGTAGGTCATATATTTATATATACAGTAATAACGTTAAGTCAACTGCGTTCATAAACACGCTGAAAAGCGATTATGCGTGTTGATAGCACGCCAAAAATGGAAATACGAATTGGCGTGTCATACACACGCAATTTTATGAGATCAGTCTGAATCTGAAATCATATCATTAACTATGAGAGATTTTGAAGTAAGGGATCGAATATTCAGCAACCCAAGCTTTATCATTTGCTCATCTGTATTATATCTGTTTTTTATTTGTTGAACATCAATTAATTACTATGTTGTTCTGGCTGGTTGAAAGGGCATTGCTAGAGTGTTCTAAGTAGGTAGGTGCTGGGACATTGTTGGTGATTGCTTGGGTGTTCTGGTTTGCTGCTATAGTTTTTGTCTGGTTGCTAGGGCATTGATAGAGGGCTCTAAGTGGATTCTAGGTAGGTGCTGGGATATTCCAGGTGGTTGCTTGGGTGCTTTGTTTTATTGCTAGGTGGTTGCTAGGGTGTTGTGGTGGTTACTAGGCGGTTGCTATGATGTTCTGGCTGGTTTCTAGGGCGTAGCTAGAGTGTTCTAAGTAGGTAGGTGCTGGGACATTCTGGGTGGTTGATTGGGTGTTTTGGTTTGTTGCTAGGTTCTAGCTGGTTGCTAGGGCATTGCTAGAGTGCTCTAAGTGGTTGCTAGGTTGGTGCTGGGATATCGTGGGTGGTTTCTTGGTTGTTGCTATGTTGTTATGGCTGGATGCTAGGGCATTGCTAGATTGTCCTAAGTGGCTGATAGATAGGTTCTGTGACATTCCAGGTGGTTGCTTGGGTGCTTCGTTTTTTTTGCTAGGTGGTTGCTAGGGTGTTGTGGTGGTTACTGGGTGGTTGCTATGATGTTCTGGCTGGTTGCTAGGGCATTGCTAGAGTGTTCTAAGTGGTTGCTTGGTAGGTGCTGGGATATTTTGGGCTATTGCCAGGTGGTTGCTATGTTGTTATGGCTGGTTGCTAGGGCATTGCTAGATTGTCCTAAGTGGCTGATAGGTAGGTGCTGGGATATTCTGAGTGGTTGCTTGTGTGTTCAGGTTTTTTTCCAGGTGGTTCCTAGTGTGTTTTGGGGGGTTACTAGGTGGTGCTTATGCTGTTCTGGCTGGTTGCTAGGGCGTTGCTAGAGTGGTCTATGTAGCTAGGTCCTGGGATATTCTAGGTGGTTTCTTTGGTTTTCTGTTTTTTTTTTTTGAGTGTGCTAAATTCTGGCTGGTTCCTAGGGCGTTGCTAGACTGTTCTATGTGGTTGCTAGGTAGGTGCTGGGATATTCTGGGTGGTTCTTCAGTATCTGGAAATTTTCACAGGGAAGACAACATAATGAGCAAGTCTGAGTGTGTATAAAATTTGCCAATCCTCACAGCCACATGATTTGAAGATGAATTACACACTGAAGTTTAATACTTACGGTTAGAAGTTTATTCGCAGTAGTAAAAGTGATGACTGATTGATGCAAATCCTCTTTTTTGTGTAACACAAAACATTCATTATTGCTTTTAAAAAGTTAAATCACAGAAGGGGTAAAAATTAAACTCTTAAAGCATTTTATTAATCGTCATCATCACGCCCAGCTGTAATAATAACACTGTGTTGAAATGAAACGCTAATGAGCGTGTGCCAGGCCTGTCAGCGCAGCGTTTGCCCTCAGACCCCTCGACCCGGCTCGTGGGCGGCTCAGATCGGACCGATGCCTCATAACACACACTGTGATTTATCATCACATCCGAGCGGCAGAATCAATCAGCACCAACCGCACAAACCTACAGCTGTTGTGTTAAAAAATGACCTCCACGTACAGAAGCACAACTAAAGATTGATATTCTAATGGCATGTGTGTGTGTGTGTGTGGGCCGCAACAATGTGGGTATTTCACACACACACACACACACACACACACACAGTCTTTGGCAGTGGTGAGGAATGGGCTCTTCACAACACGGCGTAATTGAAAAGTGTGGCGTCTGCAGGACCATCTGTGTCTGTGTGTGTGTGTGTGTGTGTGTGGGGGGGGGCAGACGGTGGCCCTCGGGGAGCTGTTAACACCTCATAGACATAAAGGGCCCCTGGGGGACCGTGGAGCGCTCGGAAGGGCCTAATGAGATCGCAGAGGCTCTGGGAAATAAATGAGCACGATTATCAGTCTCAGTCTCAAGCTTGTATGTCTGGCTCTGAAAATAACACTGTGAATAACTGTAAATGTATTAGTGAAATTAGAGAAACATCACTAGCTCTCAGTGAAAAGTTTCAACGCTGACCTTGACGAACTGACTGCATAGTGTTTGATAAAGGCCTCCTGAAATCAAAATTTAAGTATGAATGTGTTAGCCTGAATAAGCTGGTGTGTTCCAAACCAATAACAAAATTCGTATTTAGGAGATACAGTCAAACCAAAAAATTATTCCGACATGATATAATTTTTGATGTTTCTACTAGTGTGTGCAGGACACTATAGTTCTTATGTAAGTGAGGAGAGCAAAATAAAGTAAACTGTGACATATTATACCCAAATATTCTTCATACAGTGACTACCAGTGACATTCAGGACCAGAAATGATTCCTCCACTTTGAGCTGATGATGTTTTGCTGAAGTGTGTTTTCTGTAATTGCTAAAGCTCTTTTTACACACACACTGAACAACATGAAGCATTGCTTGGTCACTGGTTGAGCTAAACTGGTATTATCTAATTGTGTAGTTAAATTTAACAGCTGACAGATATTCAACATAATTCATGTGTGAGAGTCTAACAGAAGGACGGACAAAACCAGTCAAATATCCACTGATCTGAGAACTCTGAGTTCTGCTCATATTATTTTACCCTTTTCTAAACTATAGCGAATAAACTGTTATAATGTGAGAAATGTTGAAGCTGTCTGAATACATGTTGGTTTGACTGTATAAACATTCAAAACTTACAGTCTCTCACTTCCGCTAAAATAGATCACGGGTTTTTATGACATCATAACGTAAGTTTAGTGAATTCTGTTATAAAGTCACAATTGCGAGAAACAAACTCGCAATTCTTTATTTTTTTCTCAGAATTACAATTTTATAAAATGCAATTGGAAGGTATAAAGTCAGAATTGCATGATATAAACTCACAATTCTGCGAAAAACGTACGTTTAGTCATGTGACGCATGTTGCACCAATAGATGTTCATGTTTATAGCGGTATTGTGCCTGTTATGTGCTGTTCACTTACACACAGTTGTTAAAATATGTTACTTCACACACTCTTCATTTCACAGTTCTGCAAAGATGACAGAAAACTCACTCGCATCTGCTGTCCTGCGGTGAAACATGAGAGCAGTTTTAGCGTTTTACACCAAACATATAATGCTGAGTGAGAGCGACCTGAACGATCAGTGAATGCGAGATATTCTGCTAAATGAAACTATCCTGTCAGAATAATTGTGTTATAACTTTATAATTTATTATTCCGTCTGTCTCATCTCAGTGAGCTTCTGTGAGGGTTTACGCATGCGCAGTTAAGGGGAGTTTTGCGTTTTCAGGCGTTTTACAAACGTTTCTCCTCCGCACTGAAACGTTAACGTCATTTTCAAATGTATCCGGATTAATGTAGACGTAGCCTGAGCCAGCAGGGGATATCACTCATTACCAGAGTTAATTGATTGTTTGCTCATGAAAGCCGTTGAGTGCTGTTGTGTTTCCCAGAGGTCCACACACACCGTCTTTAGACCCGCTCCATTAGGCCCGAATGATCCGGTGACGTGTGGGACCCTGGGGAAGCGTTACCGCCGGCACTGATTTACTCTCCACATCTGATGCCAAACCAGCTGAGAGAACCGTCCACAAGTACAGTAGATCTCCCCGCTCAGCTGACTGGAATCATCCTTTGGACACTAAACACTTGATTTAGCAGCAAGTCCCTCCAGCGGGAGTTCCTCTCTATATCAGTGTCAGTGTTTCTGAACTCCTGAAACGCCTCCATTGTAGTCTTGAGTTTCTCCCGGGAACGAACACGTCACAATATTCCTCATTATAATAATGAATGCGCAGAATAAAGGGGCGGGGCCTGGTTGAGTTAGTTAGTAGTGTGTTAAACTGGCGGTTATGGAAAGGGGCGGGGCATTTCCCAAACACACTCGAAGCGCTCGACCAATCACAGCACACTGCTCCAGCCGACCAATCAGAGCACAGTGTGCTTTTCAGGAGGAGGGGCTTCATAGAGACAGGAAGTAAACAGAGCGTTACTGACAGACTGGGAAGAGAGGAGCCGCAACAATGGAGAATATGAGGAGAATAATCAACATTCAAGCAGGAAAACCTGTTCTAGTAGAGCCTGAAACTACATCAAGACTCTGTAAAAGAGCATAATATGGGCACTCCAAAGAGCTATTTCTATCTGATTTAACCCATTAAAATTTTTTTTTAAACATTTCAATGTATTTAGATTGATTTAGTGATGGTGACTCAATACAAGTAGAGTTTTTGGTTCCTATTCTTTTTTCCAGTGTATAACACACCAAATAGCACATCTTCTGCAAAAAAAGCTAAAATTGATCAAATATGACCGCGTCATATGGTTCCCATCATGGGATCGTTGCATAGAATTAGTTTTAATTAAATCACTTTAATTTAAATTGAATTTATAGCTCGTAAACATACTTGTAAACATATCAAATTGAAACAACCCGTTAAACATGAAAGTATTAGTACCTCTTTTGGAATAAAGGGTTCTTTAAAATTGAGTGTACCAATTATTTATCACAGTTTCTCAGCTCAGAAAATTATCTACCATGTTCAGATAAACAGAAATGATATTCTGCAATGGGTTTTTATGTCAAAAAACAGGGTTACACTTTATTTTAATGTGTAATTGTTACAGTGTAATTATATATTTAAGTACTATAGGGTTGGGGTTTGGTTGAGGGTTATTTGCATGTAATTATACATAATTTACCGTGCTACTATGTAACAAGGACAGAAATGTGTATTTTAAATTCTCAGCCTGCTCTTTAAGCTGAGATGTAACAGGCCACACACACACACACACACACACCTCAGGAAATTCACTTTGTATTAGTGCTCCACGAATCCCCCTGTGTTAATCTGAGTGTGTGAAGGGTAATCTCTCTGCTGGTTAACTCGGGACGGTTCACACAGCCGACATCTGCCTGTGTAATCTGTGCTTTGTCATGTCTCGCTCACACACCTGCCACTGTGGCATCTCCGGTGAGAGAAAAGAGAAAACCCGTCTTAAAACTCACGTTTGTCTGCGTAATCAGTGTGAACGACCGTTTCACTAACAAATCCACTGGTGTAAGCGGTCCTGTAAACCGACCAGAGCTCAGATTAGCTGTGCTTGTACATGTCATTGTCTCCGTGGGACGTTCTGACTCCCACAAGCCTCGAGTTACTGGGTCACAATTAAAGCTAAAGCAAATGACAGGAACCCAGTCAATCTTAGTTCAGACGCTTGAGAGTTTAGAACAGTGAAGAGAAAGACTTCGGACGGAGTCGCTTCAGTCTGATGTAACCTTGACCAGACTGGAGGACAATTTCAATTTCGTTTGCATCGTTTATACATCGGTTATGGGATGTTTTTTCTACATTTTACATGTTCCATTCAAAAGTAACATTCTATAAAGTGTGGAGAATTATCAATCGGAATGTTCCATTAACGTTTAAATAACCAATCATTTTTATTTTATTTCATAACCTAATAACCTAATTAACTTAAATAGCACACATTTCATTCTCCACAATGTGAAAAGTCCTTGGGAAGTTCCTTTCTTAAAAGTTTGTAATAAAATGGATGTAAAAAAACAAAAAACAATAGCATTACATATTGTTCTCTTTTGTATGGAAGCTTGTTTCCGCCACAGAATAAAAAACAAAAAAAAAGGTAATTGCTACTTTTTTTTATCTCACAATTCAGACTTTTTCTCAGAATTGTGAGATATATACTCACAATTGCGAGAAATAAACTCGCAATTTTTTTTTTTTTCTCAGAATTGCAACATTATAACACGCAATTGGAAGATATAAAGTCAGAATTGCATGATATAAACTCACAATTCTGAGAAAGAGTATTTTTTTCCCCTTAGAATTGGACTTTATAACTTGCAGTTGCTTGTTTATATCATAAAATGTTGCAATTATCTTTTAAAATGTATTATTCTGTGGCGGAAACAAGCTTTCCATAGTTTTGCCACTTCTCAAGAAAGAAAGTATGCCTTTTTTAACAGTAATGCCTCAAAATGATGAGCAAAATATGCACATTATGGTGTGTTCATTGGAAATCAAAACCATCTCCTCAACAGCTGAAATGTGTTCTGTAACCTCAACCAACACGGTCTAAGTAAGTGTCTAAATTGTATAGACATTCACAATTTGCCTATTTCTAACATGAGCAACACCAATGAACAAAAAAAAAACAAGTCCAAGCTCACACTCTCACACACACACACACACACACACACACACACACACACACACACACACACACACACACACACACACCTACTGTGATTATTTGGAGTCCCTCAGCACGAACCACATCAATATGCATTAGGGCCTCTTCACACCAACATGAGCATTCATGGCGTCAATGCGACGAATTGTTTTAGTTTTCTTATCTCTACCATCCCACTTCCTGCGAAGAAAATTTGCCAACCAATGAGAGTGGTTGATTTGGTCACGTGCCCAGAGCCGCTGCTGTTACATAAAAAAATGTACTTGCACGTTTACGAACAGATTGTTTTGCTGAGTGACCCTGCTCTCTTGCCTCTGTACTCTTGATATTGTTTGATAACAGTGAACACAAAAATCTGAACGCCATTGGAAAACACGTTAATACCGTTTAGTAAGGGAAAGTCCCAAATGCTTTGTGTAGTGGGATATTTCTCCTTTTATTTTAGCGCCACCTACTGTAATAGCGCGCATTTGCGTTTTCACGAATTCATCCATCGTCTGTCGTTTTTTACGCAACAGATACATTGCTTGCAAAAAATTGACCGAATTGTCGTGCAGAACATTTGTGTTGCTGTTAACAGGCCTATATGCAAAAAAAGCATCTTTGTAAAATATAAAATGATTTGAAACACCATACAGTACTAATAATAAAAAAACATTATATTATGTTAAATGTACATTATGTAATTTTGGGTCTTCTAGCAGTTAAAAACAAAATTGCATTTTGCGAAGAACATTGTTTTGTTTGTGCTTTGGCTCTGTGTGGATGAAAATGGTTCTTTAATTCTCATAACTAAATTATAAAAACTAAAGAGAGAGATTATCCTTTTGCTTATAAAACATTTACTTCTAGGCTTAAGAGATAGGCCTATAACCAGTTTAGATGGAAAGGATCACACACACGCATACCGGGATAGAAAAACATGTAGGCCTACCTGTACACACACACACACACACACACACACACACACCTGCCACACCAGACATGCGGCAAAGCAGCCAGAGAAACTTTTCTCTATTTACGGATGTGACGAAACACACAAGGGCGAGTGACGTTGGTACACAATTTCCCGCCAAAACCATCCCGTCAATATTGAAGAAAAATAAGTTATATATACTGTACTTTTTAATATTTCACCAGTCTCCAACACTTTTAATAGGGTCTGCAAACATCATGTCACCTAGAGAATGTATGGCTGTTGGGGAACTTTCCAGTTGGCAGTTTACAAGTCGCATAATTCCCGTAACTTCCAGACATAAGGAATATCTAGTTAAGAATATCTAATATAAACTCTTGAGTTCGACATGGAGGCATAACTATCTGGTGAAATAGAAGATGCATTAGGACCTTCTAGCCCATTTCCACCACATAAATAAAACATGCTTTGGAAAATCTTAAGTACCCTATGAACTAAAAATCATAATCAGACATAAAAAGTAGAAATTTTGACATACAAAGTCTTGACTTTTTATATCTGATTATGATTTTTAGTTTCCAAAGCATGTTTGTTTATAAAAAATCATAATCAGATATAAAAAGTCAAATTGATGACATAAAATGAATTTTGCCATATCCTTCTACTTTTTATTACTGATTATGATTTTTTTATTACTGATTATTTAATGTCTGATTATGATTTGTATGTCATACTTTAGATTTTCCAAAGCATGCTTCTTTTATTATGTGGTAAAACTGGGCTTAGAAGGACCTAATGCAACATTTCTATTACACCAGATATGATTTAAAAATCATAATAAAAAGTCAAAATGATGACATAATAAGTCTTGACGTTTTTTTTTTGTCTGATTATATTTTTTATATATATTATATAGACATAAAAAGTCAAAATGATGACAAAAAAGTAAATTTTGACATACTAAGTCTTGACTTTTTATGTCATAGGCCTAATTATGAGCTACATAACAGTCACAATTATGATATTAAAAAGCCACAATTATGAGATAAAAGTCTAAATTGTGAATTTTTAAGTAATAATTTCAACTTTTTATGTCGTGGTTCTGATTTAGTAGCCTTATTTCATAATTTCGACTTTTTATCATTTTCAAAAGCATGACTTTTTTTTCTTATGTGGCGTAAAATATGCATCCATAAATTGCCGTTGTTAGGGTAGGGGTGCACATAAATTGCCGTTTTTAGGGTAGGGGTGCACATAAATTGCCGTTGTTAGGGTAGGGGTGCACATAAATTGCCGTTGTTAGGGTAGGGGTGCACATAAATTGCCGTTTTTAGGGTAGGGGTGCACATAAATTGCCGTTGTTAGGGTAGGGGTGCACATAAATTGCCGTTGTTAGGGTAGGGGTGCACATAAATTGCCGTTGTTAGGGTAGGGGTGCACTTAAATTGCCGTTGTTAGGGTAGGGGTGCACATAAATTTCCGTTGTTAGGGTAGGGGTGCACTTAAATTGCCGTTGTTAGGGTAGGGGTGCACATAAATTGCCGTTGTTAGGGTAGGGGTGCACATAAATTGCCGTTGTTAGGGTAGGGGTGCACTTAAATTGCCGTTGTTAGGGTAGGGGTGCACATAAATTGCCGTTGTTAGGGTAGGGGTGCACATAAATTGTCGTTGTTAGGGTAGGGGTGCACTTAAATTGCAGTTGTTAGGGTAGGGGTGCACATAAATTGCCGTTGTTAGGGTAGGGGTGCACTTAAATTGCCGTTGTTAGGGTAGGGGTGCACATAAATTGCCGTTGTTAGGGTAGGGGTGCACTTAAATTGCCGTTGTTAGGGTAGGGGTGCACATAAATTGCCGTTGTTAGGGTAGGGGTGCACTTAAATTGCCGTTGTTAGGGTAGGGGTGCACATAAATTGCCGTTGTTAGGGTAGGGGTGCACATAAATTGCCGTTGTTAGGGTAGGGGTGCACTTAAATTGCCGTTGTTTGGGTAGGGGTGCATTAGTTACACCGTCATTTTAAATATAAGACACACAGCCACTCACAAAACAGCAGCTATTTCATCTGTGCAACAGAATCAGACTTTAAAGTAGTAAACAGACTGAACCCTGGCGTGCTAATGGATTGAATATTTCTGTCCGGTCGGGGCAAACACGCTTATCTCCAGATCTCTGTGTCGCAGTGCCGATCCGCATCGAGTTTCTCGGCTAAAGAGGCGTTGAACTCTTGATACGCATTTGGTCACAAGCCAGACCGGCGATTCGCAGACTCAGCCAGATCCGGGTCCATTATCTGTGCCCTGATATAAGATCAATGTGATTAATCTCGGAAAAAAAGAAATAAATATCCAAGCTCGTTCTAACCCTCCCAATGCCAAACGAGCCACTGGAGAGACTGGGATCAAATGGCGGCTGCGTCTTTAACAATGCGCGGCTATAAACAGCACAGAAATCTGCATCCTTTTAGCAAATTAAGGAATAAAAAACAAAAAAAAACACAAGCCAACAGTGTTAAAGATCTCTGCCAGGAAGCGGTGGCTGCTTGAGGATTTCACTGACAAATTTATTAAATCACTTAACCATCATCAGAGAGAATAAATAAGACATAAAACATTTTTTTCCACATAACACATACATGGACGTTTCCAACTGAGTGAAAGGAACGAGACACGTCCGAAAACACACAAATGCATAGAGGTACTTCTACTCAATAGAAAGAGACAACAACTACAACTTGTCTATCCCTGTTGTGAAACATACAAAGTCCTAATGTCTCCTTGATCATATTGTCCGAAGGGGGGTTGTATAAAAATAAAGACTCCACATTGATAAAATGTTATATATTGTACATAGACATTTGGCAATGACCAAAACTGGTGAAATCACATTTATACACATCAGTAACAGCAATGATGGAGGATGACTGGTGGAGATTTCAGACGAGCATCTTCTTTCTTGGTCTACAAGACTTAAACTGACTTGAATTCTTATTTGGAGAGATAATAATAAAAAAGAAAACATGTTTTATGATAAAAAGTTATGGTCTTCTAACTCTGATAGCATCCACATCAAGGCATGATATCGTTCTGTTTAAATCTGTCTCTGTCACTTTAAATTCTCAGGCTGGATTCTGATTGGCTATCGATGTTTTTATGGTTCATCAGCTGGAAAAAAAACACAAGATATCATTTCTCTGTGCCGTTATTGTCTCAGACAGCAACATAGTGTCGGCCTAGACCCGGCCCAGATCCGGTACACGTGGATTCCACACGGCCCAGATGTGGGCCGGATCTGGGCCGACACTATACTGCTGTCCGGGGATTCTGCTATTCTTTTAAATTTAGACCGATTTTTAGACCTATATCTTTATCGTTGTGTGGATGTGCCTTTAGTGTGATAAAAGCTCCTCACACTGTCCTTGTAGAGCCAAACAGAAGTCCTCATCGAGACTCGAGTCTCCATCGCTAACCAATTTCCAAATGTCCAACTCTACAGAATAATAGAGATGGTTCAAGGTTCGGCATTCACATAGAAATTCCCGTCGCTTTCCAAATGTGCATCAGAATTGCGCATGATCCACTTCATCCAACCAGGACGCCGGGCTGGCGGCGAAGTCCGGATATCGGCATGATATCGTTTTGTTTATTTCTGTCTCTGCCACTTTAAATTCTCAGGCTGGATTCTGATTGGCTGTCGATGTTTTTATGGTTCATCAGCTGAAAAAAAAAATCACTCTGAAAGTGTTTCCAACCATATCGTTTCTCTGTGCCGTTATTGTCCCAGACAGCAACATAGTGTCGGCCCAGATCCGGCCCACACGTGGATTCCACACGGCCCAGATGTGGGCCGGATCTGGGCTGACACTATGTTGCTGTCTGGGATAGCTCTGGTGTGGATTCTGCTATTCTTTTATATTTTAACCGATTTTTACAACTATATCTTTTTTGTTGTGTGAATGGGTAAAAGCTCCTCACACTGTCGTGTCCTTGTAGAACCAAACAGAAGTCCTCGTCAAAACTCGAGTCTCCATCGCTAACCAATTTCCAAATGTCCAACTCTACAGAATAATAGAGATGGTTCAAGGTTCGGCATTCACATAGAAATTCCCGTCGCTTTCCAAATGTGCATCAGAATTGCGCATGATCCACTTCATCCAACCAGGACGCCGGGCTCGCGGGGAAATCCGGATACCCGCCGCTGCTCCCCGTGGACAAATCCGAGCTCGGCCCGTTTCCCCCGGCCATCATTCGGCTCATGTTCTGGGCCGGGTTCTGAGAGACCATGGGCAGGCCGGACTCCGGGAACACCAGGCCGGAGATGAGCGGCGGGTGTCTGGGAAGAGCCTGGAGCGAGCCGGGAGACTGCGGGAGGCTGTAGGGGCTGCTGGCCTGGAGGTCGTGGTACTGGTCCTGCGAGGGGATGGTGTTGGTGCCGTGATCCAGTGGGAACGGTGGATGAGATCCGCCTTGCCGACTCAGAGCCGGAGAGCTCTCGCTCAGACTGCTGTAAATGCTGTTGGAGTGTCCCAGATCCGACATGGGCGGCTCGTCTGCGAGGAGAAACAGAAGTGAGCGATGGATTATGCATTTGTCAGCAGAAAAGGTTAAAAAAACCAGCTTATAATCACATTGAATTATGGTTTTTTGAAAATGTATAAATGCGATGGATTATGGCAGCATTTATCACAATAAAAATGATAGAAATAAAAGTGAGCGATGGACAGTGTTGGGGGTAACTCATTACAAGTAACTTAAGTTACGTAATCAGATTACTTTTTTTAAGTAACTAGTAAAGTAACGCATTACTTTTAAATTTACAACAAAATATCGGAGTTACTTTTTCAAATAAGTAATGCAAGTTACTTTGTTTTTAATTATAGTAATTCATAGCAAAACATCTAGCGTTAATTCGATCTCAAACAGATTCATTAAAATAAGTTATTACTCCTCCTGCGTGACGTCATTAACGTGGTTGAACGACCAATTTGTGACCATATGATTTCGGGAACAGTCGTGACTAGTTGATTTCTTCAATGATGCATCGTACTATAGTAGTGAACCAGCGAGTGTGATCGTCAACGAGTGGATCTCTGAGTGAGTGAGTGGAGGCGGGGCTCATTTGCATATTCATAGAACTACGTATACCAAATAAAGCAAGAGTGTCACATTCAAGGTATCTTATGTCTATAAATGTCTCAAGCTATACATTTTTTTCAAGGAAAAATCTTTTAAATATGTCATTTTGGTGATCAAAGATTAGTTTTAAGGGATATAATTATACACAGGGGGACTTAAATATTGAGTCTAGAAGTTCCCCCTATCAAATATTTTAGTAATCATCATAAATACGGTTTCATTGGAAAGCTTAAACACTCAAAATTCACACTGTGTTAAAATTGCACATTGCGTTCGCATGAAAACTGTATTAAGCGGCTTAATTTTTGTGTAATCAACTTCAAATTTGGAACACTATACTTGGTTTGACATATGGCATAATATTTTTTATTTAGCAATCGTAGAGGCATTTTTTTGTCAAATATATATTTTGTATAAAATAAAGGTAACATATGAACTAACAATGAATTCTACAGCATTTATTAATAGGGTCAATGTTAATCTCAACATTTATTTATGCATTATTAAAATCAAAAGTTGTATGTAACATTATTTAATGCACTTGGAACTAACTTGAACACTTATATTCACTAACATTAATACACGCTGTTCATGTTAGTTAATGCACTTACAAATGCTGTCACATCTTAAATAATCGGCTGAGTGTCTTCTTTAAAAAGAGACTGTTTTCCAAAAAAATCTTGAATTACAACCATTTAAGTTGAGATCTGAGCTCAAAAAGGGGCGACGGTTAAAGAAATATTAATGATGCAACAATAAAAATCTTTGATCAAGGAACCTTTGCTATTTGTAATGGACCCCAGAATTATGAGCAAAAATGAAAAACTGGCGGGAGATGATGATGTATGATCTCGGCGAAACCGCTCACTTTTCCCATTCATTTTCCAAATAGGCTTTTCAGAAAATGATTCAATAAACAGTTCTTGAATAAAAGAAACTGAACTGCTGAACATTGCAACGCTGGACTGGAGTCACTCATGCATGGCCAGTGTTCACCTGTGAAGGAGACCTCGGCGTCGCTGTCCATGCCCTCCTCCTGAGTGCTGTCTTTATCAGATTTGGAGCTGCCCCGGGACCTCTTCATGTTCCTGAAGTACTGACCCCATCTCTGTCTTCCTGCGTCTTTCTTCAGTCTTTTCTCCTTTGCTCTTCTGTTTTGAAACCAGACCTGTGCAGAAACATGGGTTAGTTCTCACAGCATCCCAACTGGACCTAACAAACATCCACTGTAAAAGCTGAGCTGGGCCTTAAAATTATCTTGTTGGTTTTTGACAGCTAACACGAAACTAAAACGTATTTTGTTTTGTTTATTTTTAGTTGATAAATATTTTTTTTGTATATTTTTTTTTAAATATTTTTTTGTGTGTTTTTAAAAAATGTTTATTTATTATAATTTTATATTATTTATTTTTCTTCATATAATTAACATCAACACTGGTACAAGATATGATGACATACTACTGGATAAATGTATGCACACATAATCAAAACAGAAACAGGAAGGATTAAACCAGCGTTAAAGCGATCAGTGACGCGTGGCGGATTAGTGAATTCTGTCGCGATTCAGTGTCTTAAAGTAAAATATTCTTCATGAAATAATAGTTAAGCATAAGTGCACGAAGCACTTTAAAAATAGTGTAGGCCTATAATAGGAAATAAGAGCCTACTTGATTGCATGAAATAACAAATAAACTTTATAATGACACGTAATAATTTTTTTCAGTGTATATTTGCGTAAATAAATGAATACGGAATAGCCTAATGCATGATAGCTGAATGAATGAAATGGTATAATAATGTATACAGCGGCTGTGCGCTACGCAACATTTGTCAGTAAATTCAATCATCTGCTAACCTAAAAAATGTGCTTCGTTTTGATAACATAACTGGGTTTAAAACAATATCTCGTAAAGGCTAGAAGTGCATGTTCACGGGTCACGCTATAGTTGTGTGTAAATGCATGTGAAAGTGTGTGAGAGTGCGGTGTCAGTGTCAGTGTACCTGCACCACCCGCATGTCGAGGCCGGTCTCCGACGACAGCTGCTCCCGCACGTGTCTCGCGGGCTTCGGGGAGTTGTTGTACGCGTTCTTCAGCGTCTCCAGCTGCTTCGCGGTGATCGTGGTGCGGGGCCGCTTCGCAGTCGAGTCCGCCTCTGGGGTGGGACACAATCATTGAGGGATTAAAAAAGGAATATATTTCTTATTCTACAATCATTGCATTTTATGACGGCATTAATATTGAGGCGTATTCGAGGTGCAACACGCTTTTTACATTATGACGATGCTACTGTATTCTATTCTGTTTTGTGAGGTAACAAGGGTAAATGTATTTCATATAATATATAAGTTTACAAATGCAAAATGATCATTGTTATAGGTTGCACGAACAAAAGTCAAGTCCAAATAGATCCTTAAATAATTGCACAGCATCACCACTTTTACATTCTATTCCAATAAATTATATTCTGTTCTGTTCTGTTTTGAGAGGTATCAAGGGTAAAATGTATTTCATATAAAATATCAAATACAAAAGCATCATTATTATAGGTTGCACGAACAAAAGTCAAGTCCAAATAGATCCTTAAATAATTGCACAGCATCACCACTTTTTACATTCTATTCTATTCTATTCTATTCTATTCTATTCTATTCTGTTCTGTTCTGTTCTGTTCTGTTTTGAGAGGTATCAAGGGTCAAATGTATTTTATATAATATATCAAATACAAAATCATCATTAGGTCGCATGAATAAAAGCCAAGTCCAAATAGATAAATGCACTTTATTGCAGCAAATAAAATAATTACACATCACCACTTTTTACATTCTATTGTATTCTATTCTAATCGGAACGTTGGTGAAGTGAAGGCATTGGACATTTAGAATGCAGTTTTGTAATGTAAGTTTATGTGCTGTATGAATGACACTCAAGGGTCTCTTTCTCCTATCATTCCTCTATCAACCTCGCGTCTCTCTAATGGAAGAAATATGATTTAAATATTATAGATTTTAATTTAACAAAACAAATGCATTTCTTATTAAACACAAGAATTTGTGTTTCTATTTCGAGATACATACCCATTCAATTCTATTCTATTCAATTTAATTCTATTCTATTCTATTCTATTCTATTCTATTCACACTCTTAAAAATGTTATTTATTGGCATCTTTATTTCCATTAAGAACATTTTTCATCGCACAAAGGGGTTTTCATATAGAGGGGAAAAAATTCAGATTCAGATTATTAAAATGTAATTCGAATTATAAAAATGATTTTTTTTTTTTTTAGAACTGTGTATTGAAAAGTTGTTCTTGGGTAGGGAACGCAGGATGCTTCTTCTGTGTCAATACTTAAACCCCTGTATTGAACGTTCAGGATGTAAGTTCATCTTCTGAATGGAGACACTAACTCCTTTCCAGACTCTATTTCCGAATAAATCCCCACGTCGCTGATTGGTCTAGAATTAAAGCGCTGAATCTGTCTGAAAACTGCGCCGAATGCAGATCGCGTTCGTCTGGCTCATGTGTGTGTGTGTGTTTGTGTATGTGTGTGTGTGTGTGTTTTCGGCTCGCACTATAACGCTTCTGTTGGCACTTATCGATCCGGAGGCCGGCGGGTTCGCAATTACCCGAGCGGGTCAGATGTTTATGGACGAGCGCACGACCAGCAAGATTAAGTTCAGAGTTAAAAGCAGCCAGTCAATGCGAGACCATTGAATGCAAGATGTAAAACAATTAAGACTTAGAGAACTGTGCTTGCTCAAACAAAACCTCCCTGCTGAATCAACACGAGCTCATCCAATGCGTATCTACAGCACGAATTGTATCTATCGTGCAATTTATACGCAAAAAAGAGTTTTACGTGCATATATGACACGCACTTTATACGCACGTACTCCACACCACTAATCCTATACCCAAGGGTTTTTATTTTGCGTGTAAATACAAATCGTGCTATAGATATGCACTATTTTGCGCGTGATGTACCTCTCTGTTTGGCGGTCTCGTAATCGGCTTTGCACACCAGTCGACTGTCCTCCATCAGGTAGTACTCATCACCTGTGGCCAGCTGCCTCTTACACACCACACACGCGAAGCAGTGCAGGTGATACACGAAGTCCTGCGCCCTGCGGACCACCTGCGTCGGGGGGATGCCCTGCTGGCACGCGGAACACTTGGTGCCGAACCTCCTGCGCGCACACACACACACACACACACACACACACACAGATCAGACCCCATCAGAACATGATGATGAAGAAATCACTCGTACGAATTCTAACATATAAGTTTAAAAATACAAAAGCATCATTATTATAGGTTACATGAACAAAAGTCGGATCAAATAGATCCTAAAATAATTGCACAGCATCACCACGTTTTCTATTCTATTCTATTCTATTCTATTCTATTCTATTCTATTCTATTCTATTCTATTCTATTTTACTCTACACTATTCTATTCTATTCTATTCTATTCTACACTTAAAAGGTTCTTTATTGGCATCTTTTTCCTATTAAGAACATTTTTCCATTGAAAAAAGGCTTTTGGGAAAAAAAATATTCAGATTATTAAAATTTAATAATTCGTAACATAAAAAATGGCTATTTTAAGAATTTTTCTAGGGTGCATGGAAACCCGCGAAACCCCCCAAATGGAACCTTTATTTTTAAAATTCTATTCTATTCTATTCTGTTCTATTCTATTCTATTCTATTCTATTCTATTCTATTCTATTATGTTGTGTTTTGAGAGTTATCAAGCGTAAATGTATTTAATATAATATATAAAATACAAAATTACGATTATCAGGATTATAGGCATGATCATTAAGTCAAGTCCAAATAAATGCACTTTATTGCACCAAATAAAATAAATGCACTGCATCACCACTTATTAAATTCTATTGTACTGTATTGTAATCGTAAGGTTGGTGAAGCGCAGCCATTGCTGATGAAGATGAAGATGAAGAACTCACTTGAAGAAGTCTTCTTTGCAGTACACACTCTCTCCTCGACTGAAGCACTTCTCGGCCAGCTGAGACTGGCAGTCGCTGCACTTCAGGCACTTGCTGTGCCAGTGGCGATCTAGAACCTTCAGGATGAAGCGATCCCCGATGTGCTGGTTACAGCCCGCGCAAACGGGAACATCTGGAGAACACGAACACAGCGCGGTGTCAAATACTTGTCAAATTCTTGTACTTGTACAGCACTTTGGGGCAGTAGTGACTGCTTGTAAATGTGCTTTATAAATAATTAAACCTTGACCTTGAAATACTGAGAGGAAAACACCGGAAAACAGTATTATTTTTAGTGCTACTTAAATAACGGGGTTTGTCGATTTAAAAAAAAAAAAGCATTTAGAAGATCAATTAGCGGGCTATATATATATATATATAATATATATATATGGGATGGGGAAACCCGTAATGGTTCCCTAATAAATGTCTATTCTATTCTATTCTATTATGTACAATTTTATTTTATTATGCTATTTAATTATATTCTATTCTACTCTATTCTATACTAAATTTAAAAAGGTTCTTTATGGGCATCTTTGTTTCCATTAAGAACATTTTTTCATTGCACAAAAGGCTTTTATAGTGGGAATTTTTTCTCTCCATATTATTAATGCCATAATTCGTACCAAAATGGTAATTTTAAGAACTGTGTTTGAAGTTTTTCAAGGGTGCACGGAAACCCCCAAATGAAACCTTTATTTTTAAATGTCTATTCTATTTTATTTTATTCTATTTAATTCTATTCCATTCTATTCTACACTTGAAAATGTTCTTTATTAGCATCTTTGTTTCCATTAAGAACATGTTTCTATTGCACAAAAAGCTTTAATAGTGGGGGAAAAAAATCTTCAGAATATTAAAATGTAATAATTCGTACCATAAAAAATATTATATTAAGAACTGTGTTTTGAAATTATTCTATTCTATTCTATTCTATTATGTAAACACTTAAACCCCTGTATTAAACGTTTAGGATGAACATATCCAGTGGTGTTCAGTGTAAGTTCATCTTCTCAACTGATGACACTAACTCCTTTTTAGACTCTATTTCCAAATAAATCACGACCTGAATTGTCTAGAATTAAAGCGCTGAATCTGTCAGAATACAGATCGTGTCCTTCTTTATTATTGCCCTGGCCGAGTAATAAGTCACAAAAGTCACGTGCACTGTTGCTTTGATAAAGATGTGCATTTCATTTGTTTGTTAGTGTTGTTTTATTTACTCATATAATACCCGTTAATATCACAATCACATCATCATGTGTGTCTTCTTGTTCATTACAAGTGAACCATATCGAGCTCTGCTTTCAGTGAAACTACAACCCGATAATATTCACAACACGATATGTTTGCGCCTTCTGTTTCTATATGCATGAATCAAGCCCTGCTTACTGAACACTTACAATTATTACAACTATGTCTAATACAACATCTAAAACATCAAAGAAATTGCTGGAATTTAACATACGAAATAAAAAAATTACAGCGTTATAGATTATTTTTTATTATTAGGCCTATTCTTATTATTACTAAATAAAATAAAGTGTTAAATGTAAAATAATAATGAATAATAAAGGTTTACTGTATTATTATTATTATTATTATTATTATTAGCATATCCTGATTTTTGTTATTATTATTGTAAATGGATAGTAATACGATATCGAGTGTATTAATTGTATTATTATTTTGCCGTATTACAGCATGTCTCAGTCTCGTGATAAATCAACTCGATGTTTATTACAGTAATCATTCTGCAACTGAGGACACGTTCACTTTATGTTGATTCAATAAGTGTTTATGATGTCAATCCAAACTTGTGTTAAAAAGGCAACAACATTTGCATTGCACAGGTGCATAAAGCACATCAAATAAAAACAACTTGAATAAATATAACAAAAAAACAACTCATTATTATTATTAATAATAATTATCGTTGCTGTTGTTGTTGTTATCTTCAAAACATCAATTTTCATTAGATAAGTGTGATAGTAAATTTCGCAAAAAAAATTATAAACACATCCTTTATTACATATTTTTCACTGTATCGTCACTGTCAAATCCAGATGAACATTTCACCATATCCCCATCCTCTATATACAGTATCACTCAACTCCAGATATTCTGTTTGCTATAACAATTAAATAAACAAGGCCATCGCGTTTATCTAACGCATCCGCTCTGACATCACCAGACACGTCATCAACAGGTGCACGAGCATCAATTATTCAATCAAGCAACATCTCTAATGATTAGTCTATAATAAAGGACAGAAACGGTTTCTGCAAAACTGTCATTATTTCTCATCATTCATATTCAAACACACACCAAGGACTTTTCGAAAACTGAGAACAAACCAAACACTGATTTCGCGTCTTAATATCGCTCGTGCGCGTGAGATTTGTTGAAGCAGACATATGTTGTTTTGAGCCGCTGTTTCAGATTTAATCCTCCGACACACAATCATTTAAGAGCATTAGAGCCGCGCGAGAAGCGTTACAGGAGAGATGTGAAATTACGCGGAAAAGATTGCGCTTAAATCAGATATCGGCTGAAATTACCCACATCTATTAAAGTTAAACACACACGGAGTATCAAAGCTGTAATGTTAATACTTTCAGAAAACTGCCAAACTCAAAATCATAACTGCAAATCACGAGTTTGTACCTTTCCGCAACTCCTGCTGTGTGTGTGTGAGTAAAGCCAAGAGCATCTCCGGCGAATCCCGAGCCGTGTTCTGATCCGTTCTCATTATCCCGATGAAGGGCGACTAAATGCATGCGATAATAATGTGAGAGTTACACATGCAAATCAGAACTGCAAGAAGAAGAGGAATAAACGCGCGTGCCAGAGACAGATGCGTCGCGCGCTCCATGGGTTTCTGCGCCTTGTGGCTTTTGACGCGCGACAGAAACGCCGCCCCGTTCCTCTGATGACCATCACCTGGACAAATCCACCATCCAGAGGCAACACCGGCTTTCTTCGCTCAACAGCGTCCACATAATATGTCATGATGCATATAATCCTTCTTTTGCGCGCGCGACGCGTAGAAACCCGGACGTTTTTATTCCCAACCCGAATAATGCATTCAACTATTCACATGATGAGCAGCGATTCGAGTGTTTCCCCACACAAAAACATCCGACAAATCTCCATCTTCATGTTCAAAATACTCATTGTAAACCAAAGCTGCAATTAATGCAGAAGCGCGCGACACATGAAACCCGCACAGTTGTATTCCCAAACCAAACTTTATGCCACAAATGTGTCGTATGATGCATTCAACATGATGAGCAACGATTAGAGTGTGTTTCCCCACACACAAACATGTGTGTGTGTCCACCTGACGAATCTCCATCTCCATAGACCCGAGCTGTTCAAAATACCATCAAAACCGCTGCAACGAATGCAGAAGCGCGCGACACATTCCTAATGCACCCAATGAGGAAATACATTCATAGATGTTGTACCTCCATTCACTTAAAATTAAAAGAGTGCATGGTCAAAAACGGTGCATATCATCAGTCTCTGAATTACTTTCGACAGACAGACATGTTCTTCAAATAACACACATTACGCGATGACATTGAGGTTATTTAAATCAAGCCATTTCCATGCATTATTTTTATATTAAAAGCGGACAATATACTTGGACACCGACTTGTTTAGTTTATTAAATACACGTAATAAATGCACAATGCAAATGGAAAACGAATTAATTATTAGAGTGACCAGATTCACTTGAAATGAATCCGGCCTGTAATTTGTCGCAATGCTTTTACTTCTTCAGAGCGATGAATGCTTAGAGTAACTTTTAAATCCAGATCGTTCAATTTTCCTACATTGATTCGAATCGGACAACGGTTTGCTTGAGGAAAGAAAAGACAGTTGTGTGAAATGCTGATCGAGCTGATCAACATCCAGATTAATTTTATCGACACTGATCTGCTGTGCCTTGGGAAATCAGCGTTAGTGCCACATGATAAACTCAAAATCAATGCCACATTTGCAGGGTTTTCTGACGGCATGAAACACGTGTGGGTGAAAGTGCCGCAATGTTCCTCCTTTACTTTCAGCTTCATCATTTTTATGTCATGTTGACCTGTTCACCTTTGATGGAGCAAAATCTGGCGGGGAAAAGCGCGTTTTAGGCCACGTCATTTCATTTCATTTCGAATTTCGAATTTATTTTTATTTTTTAAAACGGTACAAATAATTTCCTGTGATCGTTTTTGCGAGTAACACAATGAACAACTTGTAGTATTTAAGCCACATGTTGTTAGTAATTAATAATTATGCACATTTAACACACTACGATTGTCAAATATGAAAGAAAACCTCGCGATGTGAGGATATTCGCGTCTCGAAGCCCGTTTGGACGCGTTCAGAAAACTCACACATATATAGTGTTTAATGTAGTTCTAGAGCAGGTGTGTGTGTGTGGTTCAGGTGCTGCACCTGTTGAACGGAACCCGATACCTGTTGGGCTTTTAAAGTGCGCGTGGACGAGCCTCGGTCCACTCGTGGGTCTCTCATGGCAACGGTGACGGCACGCGCTTCACATCTGTTCCGCGCGCTAACAATGTTGCTCATTACATATTCATACGGCATCCGACAGACGGGCGTTCAGAGAGAGAAAACACAACTTAGGAAAGTTTAAAAAGATTATTATCATAATCAATTATAAAATGTTTGGTGTGTAATTATTAGCTCTTCAAACTGGTTTCAGGCTTGTTAAAAGCATTTAAAGAAATGTCAAGAGAGAGGAAAGAAAGGTTCGTTATTGGCATATGTGGTTCCATTAAGAATCCAATGCACAGAAGGTTTTATAGTGGAAAACGGTTCTATGGTATTTTTCTTTACACTAACAAAACATTGTTAATGGGAGCCGGTTGCAATTATTAGCTGTTCAGATCATGGTTTCTTGTTAAAAGCACAAACACATTTGAAAGAAATGTCAGTAATAAATAAGAAAAAAAAAAAATGTTCGTTATTGGCATCTGTGGTTCTTTATAGTGGAAAAACGTTCTTTAGATTGTTAAAAATGTTCTTTACACTTAGAAAACATTGTTAATGGGAACCAAACTCTTCAAGCATCGCTGCGTAAAAACCCGTTTATTTTTAAAAGCGCATATAATGACATCAGGCTGTAATTGTTAAGTTCGTTATTGAAATTGAGTTGTTAATATCTTAGTTTACTAGTGTTTTTGAAAACATGAACATTTCTAAACAATGTCCACTCAAACAGGCCATCGGTGCCGCGTAATGAAACATGTTACACAAGCGCGCTGATATTTCTGGGCTGATTGTTGCTCTTGTGTTTGATTGACAGTCACAGATCTGTGTATCATTTTATAAACACATTCCCTGTTGAGTCGCGCAAAGGAAATAAAGTATAGCTCTCTTACCTTGACTCGAGCTGTATCTGCTGTAATTTCCAGCATTTTGACAACTTGATCCCGGATGTTCTAACAACATTCTGACACAGATTAAATTACGCGAATGGTTAAGAAAACAAAATAAAATAAAAAAAAACGAATATGAGTGGGAGAAAAAAGAAAAAGAAAAAAGAAGAGCGGTCAAAATGCCCAGCAAAATTTTTCATAAAAAACCCGCCACGGGCTCCGCGGTGTTTCGGTTCGCTCTACAACTTCTCAAATGTCTCGATTGAATCGTCGTGTTGTTCTGGAGTCTGGAGGAGGAGGAGGAGGAGGAGGAGGAGGAATCCTGGTGACCTGCGCTGCTTTAGCATCACAAAAGAGCCGGAGCTCTGCGTGTGTGTGTGTGTGTGTGTGTTTATGTGTCTCTGTCCGCGGTGCTGAAGGAGTTCCTGGAGGCGTGAACACAACACACACACCGAGCAGCAGCAGCCACACACGCGCGCGCACACACACACACACACCGCCTCCCTCCGCGCGCGTCCCCGAACACGACGCTCCTCCAGCGCGTCTCAAACGGCGCGTGTCCATCTGACAGACCAGAGACTGACTATCAACTTCTGTTTCCTATCTATCTATCTATCTATCTATCTATCTATCTATCTATCTATCTATCTATCTATCTATCTATCTATCTATCTATCTATCTATCTATCTATCTATCTCCCATATTTTACTCACAATCAGAGTTATATTAAAACATATCCTGGCTCTTATGAGCTTTATAATGGGAGTGAATGGTACCTGAGATTTTGAAGGCCGAAAAAGCGCATCCATCCATCATTGCAGAAATCCATGCGACTCCAGGGGTTAATAAAGGCCCTCTGAAGCGAAGCCCAGCGTTTTTGTAAGAAAAATGTCCATAATTATACCTTAAATTATAATGACTGGCTTCCGGTATATCTCTGACCTCATGACGTAGAATGTAAGTAGTGTTTTAAATTTATTATTAAAAGGCAAGGCATCACTATTGTTGCTGCTCATACTTAAAATTCGGCATGCTACTCCTCCCGCACCGTTTGTCGGAGACCCATGAATGAGGTGTCAAATCGACCGGTTTATTGAGTAGAGTTTATTGTGCCATGACTTTTATAAGTGATCGGGTGTACGATGTTCGTCCGGCGGGCGATAAATCGGGTGAAAAAAGTTCCATAGACTTAACATTAGAACAAAATTTGTAAGATCATATCTTTGGATCAGAAGGTCAGAGAGACTTGGGGTTGGGCTCTATTGACTCGGCCTATCAAGTAGCCAATAAGTAGTTACATAACAACTTCATAGCCACGCCATAGCGACCAGTTACAGGACCCTAGCAACCATTAAACAACATAAACAAGCAAAATCTCAGCACCAGAACATTGTAGAAACACAGAGTTGGCCTTTTTCGACTCAAACTGGCAAACAGTCTTTAAATATCAACCCATAAACTGTATAAGCAAACCCAAGTAACCATAAAGAGTACCCTAGCAACCGTACAAACACATGAATAACCTATATCTCAGCAGCAGAAAATCGCATAGACATGAGGTGGGCTCGTTTGTTTGGGTTGGGAAATCAGTCTGTAAATATCACCATGGTAACTGTGTAACCACACCCTAGCAACCGAGTGCCGAGTTTTGCCACTGCAAGCACCACTCACATTTTCTTTAGGAAATTTATTGCAAACCGTATAGAGATGACATTAATGATATACAACTTTGTATACAATACACAAAATATATCAACAATATGTTCAATGTCATCTGAAGATACAGGAGAGAAAAAAAGTTAACAATGATTTGCTGAAAAAAATAAATAACAAAGGCAAAATAGGAGAAGATAGAAAAAAAGATATTATTTTATACATTAGTTAGAGTGTACAAATTAAAGTCATTACATGTAGGTTGTTTTAGCATGTAGGAGTAGCGTACGTTTAGCTCGCAGTTCAAACAACAAACTCAAGCTCCTCCCACATTACCTCTGTAAAAACTCAAGCTCCTCCCACAGTATCTCTGTAAAAACCAAACTCCTCCCACATCATCTCTGTAAACACTCAAGCTCCTCCCACATCATCTCTGTAAAAACCAAACTCCTCCCACATCATCTCTGTATACACTCAAGCTCCTCCCACATCATCTCTGTAAAAACTCAAGCTCCTCCCACAGTATCTCTGTAAAAACCAAACTCCTCCCACATCATCTCTGTAAAAACTCAAGCTCCTCCCACATCATCTCTGTAAAAACTCAAGCTCCTCCCACATTATCTCTGTAAAAACTCAAGCTCCTCCCACATTATCTCTGTAAAAACTCAAGCTCCTCCCACATCATCTCTGTAAAAACTCAAGCTCCTCCCACATTATCTCTGTAAAAACTCAAGCTCCTCCCACAGTATCTCTGTAAAAACCAAACTCCTCCCACATCATCCCTGTAGAAACTCAAGCTCCTCCCATATCATCTCTGTAAAAACTCAAGTTCCTCCCACATCATCTCTGTAAAAACTCAAGCTCCTCCCACATCATCTCTGTAAAAACTCAAGCTCCTCCCACATCATCTCTGTAAAAACTCAAGCTCCTCCCTCATCATCTCTGTAAAAACTCAAGCTCCTCCCACATCATCTCTGTAAAAACTCAAGCTCCTCCCACATCATCTCTGTAAAAACTCAAGCTCCTCCCACATCATCTCTGTAGAAACTCAAGCTCCTCCCACATCATCTCTGTAAAAACTCAAGCTCCTCCCACATCATCTCTGTAAAAACTCAAGCTCCTCCCACATCATCCCTGTAGAAACTCAAGCTCCTCCCACATCATCTCTGTAAAAACTCAAGCTCCTCCCACATTATCTCTGTAAAAACTCAAGCTCCTCCCACATCATCTCTGTAAAAACTCAAGGTCCTCCCACATCATCTCTGTAAAAACTCAAGCTCCTCCCACATCATCTCTGTAAAAACTCAAGCTCCTCCCACATCATCCCTGTAAAAACTCAAGCTCCTCCCACATTATCTCTGTAAAAACTCAAGCTCCTCCCACATCATCTCTGTAAAAACTCAAGGTCCTCCCACATCATCTCTGTAAAAACTCAAGCTCCTCCCACATCATCTCTGTAAAAACTCAAGCTCCTCCCACATCATCCCTGTAAAAACTCAAGCTCCTCCCACATCATCCCTGTAAAAACTCAAGCTCCTCCCACATCATCCCTGTAGAAACTCAAGCTCCTCCCACATCATCCCTGTAAAAACTCAAGCTCCTCCCACATCATCCCTGTAGAAACTCAAGCTCCTCCCACATCATCCCTGTAGAAACTCAAGCTCCTCCCACATTATCTCTGTAAAAACTCAAGCTCCTCCCACATTATCTCTGTAAAAACTCAAGCTCCTCCCACATTATCTCTGTAAAAATTCTCCTTTCAGATTCATAATTCATGACAGGTGTCGGGTCAGAGGTCACTCTTCCGCCAGGACTGAATTAATTTGTAAAAATAAATAATTCTAAAGCATTTATTAATCTTAGTTAATGTTAATTTCAACATTTAATAGCACTTTATTAAATGAAAAGTTGTAACTGTATTATTTAATGAGCTGACATGAACTAACAGCAACAAAGAATAATACCTTCAACAAATGTAGCTATTGCTCATTGCTAATGTTAGTTAATGCATTGATTAATGTTAACTAATGAGACCTTATTGTAGAGTGTTACCTATTTATTTATAATGCTTTATTGTATTTAATGTTCAGATCTTTTTGTTATAAGAAAAAAAGTTGTTAAACCTGTTATATGTTGATACTTTTAGCAACTTATTTCAATATCGTGATAATACCGCATTTTATACCGTGATAAAAATCAGGAATTATCGCAACATAGAAATTTAATACTCACACACACACACGCACACACACACACGCACACACACACACGCCTCTCTCTCAGGACCAGCTCTTGTATCTGCTGTGTTCCTCTCATCTCAGTATTGCTGAAGTGTTTCTGCACCTGAGCCCCACTTACAGGCCCATTTCAATCAGGCTTTAATAGACCTGTGTGTGTGTGTGTGTGTGTGTGTGTGTGTGTGTGTTACGTTTGCTCTGGTGGCGGAGCTCGAGCTCATCGCAGACGGGCAGGAACACACACATCCTCGCTGCTCTCCAACACTTGAAGCTCCTTGAGGATCAAAACTATATATCATTCTGGAGTGCAATGTCCAGCTTTTTTAAATGATTGTGCATTTAAGGGCTATGAACATCATACATGTCTTCATGAGGAGCGTCGGATGAATGATAGAGTCTCTGAAACAGGATCAGATGAAAGCAGATGCATCATATTCTGTATTCCAAGTTTCTTACACAGTTATTCAGATGTGCTGAGTTTATGAGCAATATAAAATAAATCCACTCGCATGCACAAAGATAGCAATACATGCATGTATTTAAGAAAAAATTGTTATTTATATATAAAATATTTGTATATGAAGTATAAATATATATATATATATATATATATATATATATATATATATATATATATATATATATATATATATAGTATACATGCAAATATTTCTTAAATGTATACATGCATATGTGTGTATTTATAAAGAAAAAAATAGTTATATATAGTAGGCTACACAGTACACACACATGTATTATGTAAACAAACTTTTTTTGTTGTTGATGCGATTAATCGCGATTAATCTTTGCCCAGCACATATGTGTGTGTGTGTGTGTGTATTATGTAGACTTGTTAAATCTGCTAATATTTTGAAATGCACCATCATATCATAATGTTTAAAATAAATGTGCTTGATATAAAACAGCAGGAGCACCGAAGCACAGGCCACACATCAAGTTAACAATCTGTAGGCCAACGATAACCTGTGTGTATTTCAAATATGATGATTTCTATTCCTTTACTTGACTATAGCCTATGTGCTATATTATTATCTATAGCCTATTACTATAGCTCTAACAGTTTACTAAGAAAAGCCTGATTTGTAAATTCAAAGTGAGGCGCGGAGCTTATTTGCATATATGCATTCCTGCATGCTGGTATTGATTGCAGCCTCGTTATGAATTTGCAGCATGCTTGAGGAACAGCGCATGCGCAGTAACATAAGAAGGTAAGAGCTGCCAACAGCAGTGGAAAAAAAACCCAGAATGTTCTCCAGAAAACAAATTCCTGATAAAAAAACAGGAAGACGGAAACGAGCGCGGCGCTTAAAAATGGGCGGGGCTTCAGAAGGTCCAAAGTGTTCAAATCGTTTTAAATATAAGTCCACACCACAACTGTAACGATAATGGCACAGAGAAATTATAAGAAATCTGATATCACAGTCAGAACGATTTTTCCCCCAGCTAATGAATGATAAAAACATTGACAACCGATCAGAATCCAGCCTGCTTTAAAGAGCGCAAGCATCAGACGACAAAACTGCAGCGCGTGAATAAACCGAATAAACAGAACATTATCGTGCGTTAAAGGTGTATTGTGTACATTTTAGCGGCATCTAGCGGTGAGGTTGTGAATTGCAACCATCATAAACTACGGTGGCCGACAGGAAGTGATGTCGTCAGAGAGTAGCTAGTTAAGCAATGAGGTTTCTTCACAAAGATTAAGAAATTAGGTTGACTTAATTATTAAGTAAAACGATGTTATTGTGAATATTATTGTTGTTGTTCATCATCGTGTCAGTGTTTTACTCGCTGACTAGCAGCTTCTTATCATGAAGAACAACATAGTGACGAAACGCGTTTGTCCGCTCAGGGCCACCGTAGAAACATGTGGATGTAAGCGGACCCGCGGTGTGTGTAGAGTGAAACGCTCGTTCTAAGATAATAAAAACATAACGCTTCATTATATAAGGTCTTTATACACCACAGAAGACATAGTTATGTATATGATATTGCATTTCTGTCAACAGATCCTCCAAAATATTACACAATGCGCCTTTAATGTGGACTAAAATAGTTTTGGTTATAGTAATACTAGTTTTTGGTGTGAACGGGCCTTTACTGGACTCAACTTTTTCGGCATTATACACTACACATTACATGGCATGCAGCTTCTTCATATACGGACTGATGCTCTCAAAACATGCAATCAAACTGATCAAAAGTGTCTGCTAAATGCATATATTCTGTGCACAGCGTGTGTATATAACGGGATAATCTGTCAAAATGAGCATTACACAACCCGATCTCACTGCATTCCTTTCATTCCCAGTGTGACAAATGAAGCATAATAGCTACATGCTTAATATCGCATTAATATCTCACAAAATTGTATAAAATATGAAATAACCAATATAGCTGAATTAAACATGCAACATAGCATTGCATAACGATGCATTATTCAAATTTTATTATTTGTGAGTATAGGCTGTATACAGTGTGTAATACTGCAATGCATTTGGAACATAGATGGATTAAAAGAAGAAAATATTAAAGAGAATTATATGCAATGTTAATATGGTGTCTGTCCGGAGTTATACGCAATAAAGCGAACTTCATCTTTATCCATCTGGTTTACTCTTTACTTCCGTTCTCACACACTTCTCAAAATAGTAGACACAATACAACTCTCACATGAGTGCAACACAATATTTATGCAAATTGTTAGATACAAATAAGAGTATGATAAATATAAGAGAATAACAAACAGAGCTAAATAAAAGTAAAATGCTGACAAGAGTATAATAACAGTATATATGAAACTGTGCAAATAATTAGATTCAAATAAAGTAAGAAGTAAATGCATTGGTAACACTGTACAATAAGGTTAAATACAACAATGAACAATATTTCTACAACATCTTAGTTAATGTCAACATTTACTAAAACACTTTTTTAAGATGTGTAAAGTTGCATGCCGTGAAAACACATGGCTCATTGTTTGTTCATGCAATAATGTGAACAAATGAGAACTTATTGTAAAGTCCATTTGACGGGCAAATTATTGTCCAGAGGTAAATAAAGTAAAAGAAGCAATAACTGACAAGAGTATAATAACAGTATATGCAAATGTGCAAATCAAATAGAGTAAGAAGTAAAGCATTAAAGTTAATAGCAATGATGAACAATATACTTCTACAACATCTTGATGTCAACATTTGCTAAAACATTTTTTTTTTAAGATCAAAAGTAGCATCTGTTAACATGCTGTAAAAATATATTGCTCATTGTTTGTTCATGCACTAAATAATATGTGCAATTGTGCAAATCATTAGATACAAAAATAAGAAGTAAATGCATTGCACTTTACAATAAGGTTTTAAGGTAATTAACATTAACAAAGATGCTGTAGAAGTATTGTAGTTAATGTCAACATTTACTAAAACTAAACATTTTTTAAGATCAAAAGTTGCATCTATTAACAGATGCTGTGTACAAAAATATACATTGCACATTGTTTGTTCATGCCCTAAATAACGTTAAGAGTTTATTGTGAAGTGCATCTTCCCGTGTGCGTATGCATGTATTAAACAGGTGATGTGAGCAGTGTGGTGTCGTCCGCTGGTCAGAGGTTGAGCGGGACGGTCCTGACACCAGCTCTCCATTGTGTGTGTGTCATAATCAATCACGCCTGTGAATGGAGTGTGTTGTGCGGGGAAGGAGGGCACCGATCACACGCCTCATTAAACAGGCTTGGTTCCTCACCGTAGATCCGCGACCCCAGAATTGTAGAGCAGCGGACAGGCTTCAGGAGTCTCTGGACCGGTTCGGATGAGGAGGAACGAAGGGTTATTTCTCAGTCCACGAACACGCAGAGGCTTGGAGAGTCGCGTCCCGGTGCCTCCGCTTCACGTCGGGGCTTTTGTTGACCCGTACGGCCCTCGGATGAGCGCAGTAAACTCTCATTGTTCTGAAAGTGTGTCCATCTGGCAGGTTTCAGTGGCTTCTCGAACAGCTGGAGAAACTGTCCAACCGCTCTCCTCTGCGTGTTCCTGAGCGTCCAGCGAGAGCTGACCGTTCACGGGGTCATGGGGTCGGGACGGGCCACACCGCCGGGCCTTTTGTTCCCTCGTGTCCGACTGTAACTGTCTGGATGAGATTAGCTGCGGTGCACAACCCTGTAAAACCTGACAGTGATACGGGATCACATTCAATGTTTCAGTGCAATTATTCCTATCCATGTGGATCTTGTGTTTGGTTTAACTTTATTTTACATAGTGAAATTAAATATGTATTTACTATAGAGTTATAGGGTTAGGGTTAGTTGCATGCAATTATGCATAATTTACACTCTAAAAAAATGTTGGGTTGTTTTAACCCAATTTTGGGTAAAATCTGGACAAACCCAAACATTGGGTTAAAAATGTAATTTAAAAATGCAACCCAACGGCTGGGTTTGTCTACATTTGACCCAAATTTGGGTTAAAACAACCCAGCACTTTTTACTATAGAGTTTGGTTCAGAGTTAGTTACTTATAATTATGCATAATTTAGTGTTATTACTATAGTAGGTATTATAGTAACTACGTCACCTTAAAATAAAGTGATACCCACTTTTTTTTCATTTATTCACCAAGGATGCATTAAACTGATCAAAACACATTTATAATGTCACAAAATATTCTATCTCAAATAAACGCTGTTCTTTTGAACTTTCTATTCATCAAAAAATCCTGTAAAAAATACAACGTATCAGTTTTCACAAAGATATGAAACTGTTTTCAACACTGATAATAATCATAAATGTTTCTTGAGCATCAGATCCTCATATTAGAGTGATTTCTGAAGGATCATGTGACACTGAAGACTGGAGTAATGATGCTGGAAATTCAGGAATAAATTACACTTTACTAGATATTCACATAGAAAACTGCTATTTTAAATTGTAATAATATTTCACTATTTTTACTGTATTTTACTTTATTAATAAATGCAGCCTTGCTGAGCAGAAGAGACTCCAAACCTTTGAACGCTGGTGTAAATAAAATCAAAACACAGACTTGATTATGAACAAAAGACTGTATTTACAGACTCTTGACACTAAAGTCTCAGCGGTCTTCAGTTCTCCTGCATCAAACCTCCTAATATTGAGATGCTAATGATGAAGCACATAATGGCACAAAAGGCCGAACGCCACAACTGCCATCCAGAACAATGGCCTTTAGCTCACGACTCGACACATTTACAGCCCAGCATGTGTCGCTCGCTTCATCCGCAACAACACGAGACACAACTGTCCACCCTTGAGGAATCCCTGCGCTCCTTTAGTCCTCCGTGACCCTCGAGACCCTTTCTTTATCTCCAGGAGTTTGTCTAAAAGAGCAAAAACAACACACGTCAGGTCAGACACATTACGAGAGGTCAGAGCTCAAAGCCCTTAGGAGAAGTTAACACATCCTTCTGCTGACCGGCTCAGTCTAGGTGGTCTGATCTGAGACCTGCACAAAACAAACTGAGAAGGATAAACGAAGGTGAATCTAGTGCAAAAAAAAAATCATATTTCACTCCAAAAAGAATGAATTCATAAAGAGAACAAAGAGCTTTTACAATTATTTTCATGGCAATTCAGCAGCACATCCTCCTCTGGATATTATCAGTTATATTGGGCCGATGATTATTTGTAATTGTTATTAGATTCTCTGGACTCTCCAGATCAATAATTATCAAAAAAGTTGAACTTTTGCATTTTTCGTATGGCTATAACAGGGTCATTTATAAAATGGGCGTGGCAAAATACACTAGAAAGCCTATAAATCCTAAACGAAAAGTAAGAACTTCACGAAAATTGGTGGGCATATGTGACATAACATAGTAAACAAGCATAGCAAATTGTATAGAGATCGGACAATAGGTGGCGCTATAACTGTTAAAAATCTTAAAAAACATGTATTTCCTATGGTAAATTGCCAGTATTGGCTGTAAATCTACATCTATGATGGATAAATGCTTGCCAAATCAAACTTAATCTCTTTTTATGCATATGTGCTTAAAGACCTTAACTGATTGAACCCCGATAAATGTTGCTTGCTAGCTTTAATTTGTAATTGTTATTAGATTCTTATTGCTGGAATACAGTGATGTTTATTTAAATCAAAATGAATAAAAAGCAGTGGGGAGGGGGAGGGAGAATTTTCTTAAATGTCACAAAGATAGTCAGAATTTTCATTGAAACACATTAAAATAAAATATAAAAAAGTTTAAGTTCTAATAACTACAACTAAAGTTAATCACACATACAAAGTCCCCCGTAGTCAATGAATTCATCCCTTAAATCTTTGTTTACCAAAATGACATCTTTAAACATTTTATTCTTGAAAAATGTCTTAAAATATCTTGAATGTAACTCGACACCCTCGCCTCATTTAGTATGCGCGGTTCTATGAATATGCAAATGAGCCCCGCCTCCACTCACTCACTCACTCACTCAGAGATCCACTGGTTGACGATCACACGTTGATCTGATTGGTTACAAGGTCGTTTGTGACGTCAGAAACACCAGCGATTTCAAACCGTGTGTTTGAGACTGTCTTTGGTTCACTGCAGTTTTAAGCAGGAAATACTCAGCAATGCTGTCGACTTATGAACTTACACACGGTGTGTCTTAAAGCGTATTAAAAATACAAATAAATAACATTAAACGCTGGATTTACACCACAGGGGGACTTTAACTAAACAGAAAAGCACAAAAATGTGAAATATTAACAAGAACAATGACGTTTTCATGAACATATTCACGTGATAATGTCTCATCTGTTGGTCTGTGTACACTGTTAGACTTTTCTGTAATTTTGACAGTTATTTACTTTAAATCAACCAGTATTATACTGCTATTTCTCTTTACAGTAAATAACTGTGATTCCCATTGCATCATGGGAATTTTCCGTGACGTCAAACACCACATACAGAGACTTACTGTATTTTTTAAATGTGCAGTTTGCTACTGTATTTAAAGGGTTAGTTCACCCAAAAATGAAAATTAAGTCATTAATTACTCACCCCCATGCTGTACCAACCCCGTAAGACCTTCGTTCGTCTTCGGAACACAAATGAAGATATTTATGATTAAATCTGAGAGGTTCATGACTCCTCCATAGGCTGCCTAAGGGAATGAATCCTGACGGCCCAGAGAGTCATTAAAGAAAATGTTTAAATATTCCATGTCACAACAGTGGCTCAACTATAAGTTTATCAAGCGACGAGAATACTTTTTGTGCGGAAATAAAACAAAAATAACGACTTTATTCGACTATTCCTTTTCTTCCTTGTAGGCCTGAAACGAGACTTCAAGAGATTTCCGCGACGCGCACGCGAGAATTGCGATCTCCTTCAACTACTTCAGTTCAGTTCTCGCGCGTGCGCAAAACCGGGTTATCCTTTGTCAGAAATAGCGCGAGCCAGTGTTGCCAACTTAGCGCCTTTGTAACACTCACTATCACAGAGCTTAGTTCATCCGGTTCCCTAACTCTCTCAATTCAGATAATGCTCCACATAGGCCTATAAAAATGTAATCATTCACTATATTATAGCTATTATAGCTACTCGTTCTATTGTCTGACAAAAAAAAAAGAAAAAAAAAAGGGAATGAAAACAGCTTTATTTGACATTCGGCTATATTATATTAAATAGAGCATTAATTTAGAGAGAAAATGCACTAGGCTGACAGAATCCAAGTACGGCACGATGACGTCATTAATATGCTAATTGACGTATGACGTCATCTAGCGACATTTAGCGACTTTTAGGGAAGGCCTTAGCTACTTTCCTTTGAAAATAGTTGGCAACAGTGGCGCGAGCGCTTGGACTCGGAGTACCGTGTATACGTCAGAAAAATCACAGCGAGCGCATCACTAAACACTGTCTGGGATTTGTCGTGTCGCGCCGGAGCATCCAGTGTAGCCTTATATCACTGGGGTCTTTTGTTGGACCCCGCCGTTCGTGTCTGGCCCGGGGAAGAGACGGAATTCACCGACAGAGAGACCAGAAAGCAAGGTAAAAAAAACATTCTGTGTGTGTTGACCAGTGTTGGGGGTAACTCATTACAAGTAACTTGAGTTACGTAATCAGATTACTTTTTCAAGTAACTAGTAAAGTAACGCATTACTTTTAAAATTTACAACAAAATATCTGAGTTACTTTTTCTAATAAGTAACGCAAGTTACTTTGTTTTCCCCTTTATTGACTGACAGCTCTTCTGTCCTAATGTTGAGACAAATCGAAGTGCAGAGGCGTTGTGTGTAAACATGATGGTTATTATAGTTCTAGATTAAATGTAAGCGTGGATTTACTCATCTCACTTGCACAAAAAAGATTCAATATTCCTCAAAATGAATAAAATCAGTGAAATGCAGAATCAGAACACTATGCAAACCTCCAATACCTAAATATGTTAAATAACACAAAACATTTTTTATGCATTTAATCTTTATTGACCAAAGTACTTGCTTCTGACCTCCGATTTTTTCAGTTAAGCAAAAATGACTATAGATTTTTTTATATGTTTTTATTGGTAAAGTAAGTGTTAAATTAGTTTCTCCTGCATCCTCTTCTTCTGTTACCCAGAACAGCAGCAGCTGAAAGGTTTGTTTGAGCAGCGCCCTCTACTGAACACTACTGTACTCTACTGTACTCTACTGTACTCTACTGTACTCTACTGTACTCTACTGTACTCTACTGTACTCTACTGTACTCTACTGAACACTACTGTACTCTACTGTACTCTACTGTACTCTACTGAACACTACTGTACTCTACTGTACTCTACTGTACTCTACTGAACACTACTGTACTCTACTGTACTCTACTGTACTCTACTGTACTCTACTGAACACTACTGTACTCTACTGTACTCTACTGTACTCTACTGTACTCTACTGAACACTACTGTACTCTACTGTACTCTACTGTACTCTACTGAACACTACTGTACTCTACTGTACTCTACTGTACTCTACTGAACACTACTGTACTCTACTGTACTCTACTGTACTCTACTGAACTCTACTGTACTCTACTGTACTCTACTGTACTCTACTGTACTCTACTGTACTCTACTGTACTCTACTGAACACTACTGTACTCTACTGTACTCTACTGTACTCTACTGTACTCTACTGAACACTACTGTACTCTACTGTACTCTACTGTACTCTACTGAACACTACTGTACTCTACTGTACTCTACTGTACTCTACTGTACTCTACTGAACACTACTGTACTCTACTGTACTCTACTGTACTCTACTGTACTCTACTGAACACTACTGTACTCTACTGTACTCTACTGTACTCTACTGTACTCTACTGAACACTACTGTACTCTACTGTACTCTACTGTACTCTACTGAACACTACTGTACTCTACTGTACTCTACTGTACTCTACTGAACACTACTGTACTCTACTGTACTCTACTGTACTCTACTGAACACTACTGTACTCTACTGTACTCTACTGAACACTACTGTACTCTACTGTACTCTACTGTACTCTACTGTACTCTACTGTACTCTACTGAACACTACTGTACTCTACTGTACTCTACTGTACTCTACTGTACTCTACTGAACACTACTGTACTCTACTGTACTCTACTGTACTCTACTGTACTCTACTGTACTCTACTGAACACTACTGTACTCTACTGTACTCTACTGTACTCTACTGAACACTACTGTACTCTACTGAACACTACTGTACTCTACTGTACTCTACTGTACTCTACTGTACAGGAGTAAATCTGCATTTCCTTCAGTCTGAGGCTTATTATTTCACTTTTGGTGTGAAAGGGTCTTTACATTTGCCCAAAAATATATCTTTTTTGGTATAAAAAAACAAGCCCAGCCCAGGTGGAAAAAAGTAACGCAAAAGTAACGTAACACATTACTTTTCTAAAAAAGTAACTAAGTAACGCAATAAGTTACTTTTTAAGGGAGTAACGCAATATTGTAACGCATTACTTTTCAAAGTAACTTTCCCCAACACTGGTGTTGACAGGTTTGTGCACCCTAGTAGTTTAACATTATAGGCCTACTCGTCATGGCAGTAACGAACTTTACCACGGTAAACTGCGCTAACGTTTCATTTGACAGACTTTATTAGATTATTTAATTGAATTGTTAGATTATTGAATTGTTAAAATACGCCAAGGAGCAACGCTTAGTTTACATTAAATTAACTAATGTGAAATTCTGTCTTGGTAGCCAATGTTGGCCTAATGTTGAGAAAATAACCTTATAACGTTACGTTGGCTAAAAAGTTTTATGGCCACCTTTCTAGTTTTAGCATTAATTTGCAAACTATAACTTTATATATGTATTTTATTAATGGAATTTGATATTTACTGCGATTTTGTATGTGTTTAATAAGGCATCTGCAACAAAGCGCCAATTCGAGCCAGTGACGTCTAGATTCCGTTCCTGAGGTAAGCCTAAACTGTAATTGAAATCATATTTTTATATATTTTGACATAAGTTTGCTAAAATGATTAGCATTTTGTGATAAGTGCTTTTGAGCCACCTGTCTAGGTAGCATAGGGCCTACAATATCTTATAAAATCTTTATAAAATTCGTTAACTTTATATCAAATAGGCTAAGGGACCTTTGCATCATGTCTAACATTATATTTATTTCACAGCAAATTAACCAATCAGAAGATGGACCATTTTCTATGTTCAGTCTCACCAGATTAAATGTATCCAGGTAAGCATTGCAGTAAAACTCTCACTAATTCATTCATACCAAATCTAGCATTTTAACAACTCAAGTTTATATATATTACATTATTTTGATATTTTATTAGGCAGAAGACTCTACCATTGCAGTCCCACCTGACCAGGAAGGTCCTAGTATCAGCGCAGGTTAACTACTGGGAGGAGAACGATCATCCCTCAGTGATTTCTTGCATGTGTTTTACTGTGTATTTGTCTCAAACAGGAACCCCTTCACTGCAGACAAGCTGAAATCGGCTAAAACATCGATTTCAGTCTTTCTCTCTATGGATCTCAGCATTTTTGGTTAGAATTTAGGATATGTAAGTATTAAAATTTAATCTGGCATAATTTAATTTAGTTATTCTGAAATGTTTGAAAATGCAATTGACAAAAAGCTGTTTACAAATATATAAGTTTTAGTAAATAATAATAAAAATGTTTGAAAAAAACTAATATGGAATTTTCAATTAAAAAAAAAAATAATTATTTTGAAGGTGGGGTTGTGTGTCATGTATTGTGAAAAGAGCTGTGTTTTACCCTGTGTTGGACATTTCCTTTTTGACTGCTTAATGTTTTTATATTCTGCAGTTGTATGAATGTAATGGGTGCTATTTCATTATAATAATTGTATAAGCTAAACAACCAATGCCTCTACAATCATTTTCTCAAATGGTAACATTTTGTTTAGGATTTTATGTACTTTTTTTAACTATGTGTGTAGTGATGGACAGCACATAATGTGTAAATTTAACATGTTTTGTTTACACATCTTTGAGCTAACCTTTCTGACATATTTACTTTGTTAAAATTGACACAAAACCCTAAACTCACCCATTAATGTGTACAAATGTAACACACCCTTTCCAGCATTGGCAGACTGTTTATTTTGTGATGTATATGAAATGTTTTAAATAAAAATAAAAAATGGTATTTTGTAATAATTTTGTCTAATTAATTTGAATGTCAATGGTACTTATGTAGGATAAAAATGTTTTCTATATCAAAATCATGAAATCTAATTTATATTTAGTACAAATAAAAATAATTACAGTAGTGTACTGATTAGCTTGATTTTTACAGTAATACACTTTATTACACAAATACAGTACCATGTAGTTACTGTAAAACTGATATACGGTTATGTACTGTAAATCTTAATTACAGTAAGATACTGTAAAAAACCTTGAAAAGTCTAACAGTGTATGAAAATCATGCCAAAAATGTCCCTATTTCAGCCCACACATGAAATGACCAAAATCCAGTCATGCATTATCATTCATCGTTTTATTTTTAATATATTTAGGCTTTTTACATAAATCACGTGTTTAAAGCAAAAGCTTAATATGTGATGATTCATCCAGTGCTTTAACCTCCACTCAGCCAATGTCATCTGAGCTAATGATCGATGTCACGAATCAGCTCGGAAATTAATGTATTTATTATTTGTAATTTATCTGCTTCCTAATCACGCCGTGTGTCAGTGGATCCGGACGGATGGGCTGTCGGGAAGAGCTCAGGGGTCAGAAACACACATTCATCATTATTATATGTCATTATTGCAGAGCCACTCTTGATTAGAAAACAATTCATCCGACACTCTTCCGATCACACCGGTGGAAAGCAGGTTCGTTTGAAAGGGACATGTTAATGAACATTAGTATAAAACACAAGCCGGATTATAGCAACATTGCTAATTTACATCCGTCATTGTTTTGATGGGATTGCGGGATGTGTTTCCTCTCGTCTCGTGTGTGTGTGTTGGGAAGGGGAGGTGGTCTGGGTCAAGAGGGGGACGTGTCGTGTTTTTCTTTTCTTTCCACGGACAGCAGGATTTGCGAAACACACGTCTCCCGACCCATAATCCCACAGTCTCAGACTCATGACCCACTTTCCTGGAGGAGACTAAACAATAAAACTCCTGACTTCAATATCCACAGTTGCTCATCCTCATCCGCGCAAACATGCTCTTCTGACTCAGTATATTTGTCTCGTTTCCAGTTCAAACAGCTCAAAATTCTTAAATCAAGACGCATTTACTAGATAAGTAAAATGCCATATGATATTATGTCTTGTTTATGGGGAAATAAATCAAAATTAAGTGAGTTTTTGCTTAAAACATGCAAAATGATCTGCCAATGGGGTCAGAAAAATAATCTTAATTCAAACAGAAACAATATTTTTCTGACCCCATTGGCAGATCATTTTGCACGTTTTAAGCAAAAACTCACTTAATTTTGATTTATTTCTCCAGAAAACAAGACATAATATCTTTTAGTACTCCTTTAGTAAATGCATCTTGATTTAAGAATATTGAGATGTTTAGACTGGACAGGAAATATATATATATTTCCAGTATGAAGCAGATACACTTAAGAGATAGCCTCTTTATGCATTCATCAAAAGCGATGCATTCATGCAACACATTTAGCAGATGCTTTTATCTGAAGCGACTTGCATTGCATTCAAGCTATATTTCATAATTTCATGCATTGTATTTTTCCACCTAATCTCATATTCTTTCCCTATTGTAGTATTTGTTAACAGTGGAAAACACAAATGCTCATTATTAGTATTAAATGAAATTGCACAGATACAACTTTTGATTTCAATTATGTGTTCGTAAATGTTGAAATTGACATTACGTTAGATTAATAAATGCATTAGAATTATTTTGAATGTAAATTCAAGTTGTTCAAATGTCAAAAATGTAAATGTTAAAATTTCAACAACCTTATTGTAAAGTGTTATCCATTAACCCTATCCATGCATTCACTGGGAGTCAAGTTCAGAAACACATTTAAAGTACTGAGAAATATTAATGAACTACTATAGGGTTAGGATTTGGTTTAGGATTAGTTGCATGTAATTATGCATAATTTACTGCATTACTTCAGCAAGTAACATATGTAAATTGACACTGTAAAATAAAGAGCTGTACATCAGGACGTGTCTGACAGATCTTACAGTTGAAGTTTAGCATTAAAGGAGTTCACAGTGTTTTTATGTTGATGCTTCTGAGAAAAACTCAGGATTTCTGGGATCCCATTCAATTCCTTCTCATAATCCAGCATTTAGCGCAGTTCATCCATCGACGTGAAGGGATAAAAGACGCTTCTTTATGGAAGTGGGACAGGCACAAGACAAAGACGAGCTGGTGTTGCGCAGACAAGCTGCTTTGCTCTGGTTTAGCAACACCCTAGCAAATGCCTAGCAACACCATAGCAACCACCCAGAATGCCTCAGCAACTGCTTAGCAAACACCTAGAATACTTTAGCAATGGCATAACACCACAGCAACCAGCCAAAACACCCTAGCAATCGGCTAGAGCACCTTATCAACTGCCTAGCAACACCCAAGCAACCACACATGATACCCTAGCAACCACCTAGAGCACCTTATCAACTGCCTAGCAACACCCAAGCAACCACACATGAAACCCTAGCAACCACCCAGAACACTCTAGCAACCACCTAGTAACACCATCGTAACCATCCAGAACAAACCTAAAAACCACCTAGCGACACCATAGCAACCAGCCAGAATACCTTAGGAACCGCCTAGCAACACCCTAGCAACCACTCACAACACCATTGCAACCACCTATCAACCGCATAGCAACAACCTAAGTACAGAGTTTTGCCACGGTAAGCACCACTCACGTTTTCAGAAAATATACATGTGCAAAACATTTTTTTAAAATATATATAGTTTTCATTTTAATTTTAGTTTCCCATTTTTTTAAACCTTTCCTTTTAACTTTAATCTATTTTATTTCAGTTAATTGCCAAGGCAACATTTCTAATCTTTGTGTAAATTTGTTTTAAGTTGAAGGTTTTCAATCTGATATTTATATAATAAATTTAATTTCAGCTTTGTTTCAGTTACTGACATTTTTTAATTCGCTTTACTTATTTTAGTATCAGTGAGATACTATTATAGTTTTGACTAATTTGAATTATACTTTTATATTCTCGTTGTCATTTGAAATTTAGTTCCATTTTTAGTAATTTTCTTCAAAAGTTTTGTCAAAATATGCCTGTATAGTTTTGACTCATCTTTATCTCCATTTTATAGTTACTTTAGTACTTCAAGTTAAACATTTATTTAGTTTTTTTTAATGTTTAAGTAACAAAAATGCTATATATAGAGTATATATATAGTTTTAGTAAAGTATAAGAACAGTGAGAGGCGTGTGAGCTGGACGGATCGCTGTGCTGTTTGGCTCCATCTGCTGAAACATGAGTTAGTCAGAAGGTTACTTTTGTGATGGTAAACCTGCTGCCATGGCAACGGCGGTAACCGTATCCGCCCGAGTCTCTTCAGCATCTGCTCTTCTCAACAGGTAACGCAAGACACGCTAGAAAATACACACAATCCCAAAGCTCTTATTGTTTCAATGATACATTTGTGAAGTGTCTAACATTACAGAAAACAATAAATCTCTCTCTCTCTTCCCCTCAGACAGGCGAACTGCTCATGGAATTCACTGTAAAGGAAAATACAGTCTTTCCAAATTTCACACTTAGTTCAACGTGTTACTTTTTTTGTAATTATTTGTAACAGTTTTTGAGTGAAGATTGTTTCTACACCAGATTTTTTTATCAGCGTACATTTGAACATTCTGACAAAAACGTGAGGTGTGTTTGTTTAGCTTGTTTCCATGGTTACTGATTATATTGTTCACCTGTGTCTTGTTGAGTTCCTTGTGCCCTTGGTTTTGCTGCTGTTAAAACAGTGTAAATGCAAATCAAAACATGCATTAAAACTGTCATTAAAAATGTCTACAAATTATTAAAACTTAAAAAAGTGAATGGGTTCACTGAAATCCTCGCGCCCTTGTATCTAGTATCCAGTATACCCTAGCAACCACCTATCAACCGCATAGCAACGACCCAAGTACAGAGTTTTGCCAAGGTACACACCACTCACGTTTTCTTCAGAAAATATACATGCGCAAAAATTTTTTTTTGTACATTTGAACATTCTGACAAAAAATGTGAGGTATGTTTGTTTAGCTTGTTTCCATGGTTACTGATTATATTGTTCACCTGTGTCTTGTTGAGTTTCTCGTGCCCTTGGTTTTGCTGCTGTTAAAACAGTGTAAATACAAATCAAAACATGTATTAAAACGTCTCTACAAATGATTAAAACTTAAAAAAGTTAATGGGTTCACTGAAATCCTCACGCCCTAGCGGCGAACCATTTGAAATCTCGAAACGCTAGAAACCAGCCGTGACGTTTCTGAAATCACATGACTTTTGCAGTTTGATACACGCTCCGAACGACTGCTTCCAAACAAATGACCCACAAATGTTTCAAAGCCCCCAGTGTCAGTGTCAGTGTTGTTATTTTCGGCATTGAGATCCTCTGCTGACGCTTGCACACACTGATGACAAGACTGGTGTTTCTCTGCTTTAAGGGATTTAACTGGTGGTGGCGTTTAATGTGGCGTCAGTAGATGACGATCACAGAAGTGCTCCTCACTGCCACACGCTTTAGATGGATTACAGTTTCAGTCCTAAACTCACGATTGCATCACTTGCATTAACAAGTGTTTTCCCCACACAAGCGTTGTTGTCCAGGGAGCAAATCACATTTCAGAACTGGTTTGAGATTGTTTTAATCGCATTTCTGACACATTAAACAGTGGCCAAATGTGGAACCTCAAGTTCAGAAAAACGATTTAAATATATAAAATAGTGCAAAATGTTTTGTAAAATGTGACACTGCGGGGAAGGAGCCTGTTAAAAGGGTTTAAAGTCCCCCTGTGGTGTAAATCCAGCGTTTAATGTTGTTTATGTGTGTATGTGGTGTGTTTAATACGCTTTAAGACACACCGTGTGTAAGTTCATAAGTCGACAGCATTGCTGAGTATTTCCTGCTTAAAACTGCAGTGAACCAAAGACAGTCTCAAAAACACGGTTTGAAATCGCTGGTGTTTCTGACGTCACAAACGACCTTGTAACCAATCAGATCAACGTGTGATCGTCAACCAGTGGATCTCTGAGCTGAGTGAGTGAGTGAGTGGAGGCGGGGCTCATTTGCATATCCATAGAACCGCGCACACTAAATGAGGCAAGGGTGTCGAGTTACATTCAAGATATTTTAAAGCATTTTTCAAGGATAAAATGTTTAAATATGATATTTTGGAGATCAAAGATGAGTTTTAAGAGATAAAATGATTTACTACAGGCGGACTTAAAGGGAACTTTTCATTATTATTCTTCAAACATGATGAATTTGTTACTTTTATCTGTTCTCCAACGCTCTTAAACAATAGTATTTAAATGTTAGATCGTCCAACTAAATCAGTTCCATGAACGATGTATAAATAAATGTTTTGATAACTTTATTAATGACATTTTAACTTTGAACAAATGTTCTATAGCATAACTTTGTTTATAACTTTGAGAGAACCTTGCCAAAAATGTGCTTTTATTATTATTATTTTTCTCTGCTGTTTGTGACCCATCAAAACATCATAATTGTTTACATTATTCAAAGCTAATCTTCAGTCATATTCCATATAAAGTCAGCGGTTCCCAGTAGAAGAAAATATTGTTATCCCATCAAGATATGACATCATTCCTTCTTGTTTTGCAGCCAGTAAAAAACAAGAGGCAGAAAAACAAACACAAGGAGGCAAAACAATAAGCATAATACAATAAAGTAAAAACAATACGGATTATGTTAAGATGAGTAAATCACGCTAGCGCATTTGAAATTCATCCCCATTCGTTGATCCCCAAGTCCACTATATTTTGTCTTTAGCACACGAGGGTCAATATCTCGTTTAGCGCGGGAAACTTCTCTAGTCAGATTACAGCATCGGTCAGGAACGCGTAACGCGCATTAACCGCACTGCAACTCAAGGCAAAATGGCCATTAGCCTAAGGAGCTTGTGTGCCGGTCGGAGGAATTGTCTTGGGATTGTGAGCTTGGCTGGGAGTTTTAAAAGGTTTTAGAGGAGGGCTAAAAGTCTTGTTTCGCGAGCGGATCCCAAAGATGTGCGGACCGGAATGAAAACAATGCGTGGGATTTTCCAGCTCATCGTTCAGTCTCTCTCTCTCTCTCTCTCTGCTGGCTTTGGCTTTGCGAGGATTTGCAACTTTCTCATTAGGTAAATTGGTTTGGTGGCTTGACCAGTGACATTCAATGCATATCGCATAACTCTCTCTATAGCAAAGAGTGAAACAGGGCGAGTGCTTCAAGAGTTCATTGTTCTACATGCTATTGAGGGAGAAAACGGGCAGAAATACAGTATTTGCGTGATATCAAGGTGCGAAATGTGGGGAGTTTAATGTATGTTTATGAATATGCATCTTTATATACTTGTATATGAGTGGGAGTGAGCGGACACACACTAACGCACGGCTCGCTGTAACACACACATGGTTTAAAACTTTCCACACGTCACCATGACGAAACTTAGTGTGTTTAGTTGCCATATCAACACTATATATAGAGGAAAACTCTTTGAAAAAATCTTTGGAAGATATTACTGGACATTATTTCTCCATAGCAAAATATGTTCATTTTTCATCTCTGTTTTTTGTGTTTATTTAAAATGAGAGAAATCTGATATTTTAATCGTATATCTGTTTTTTTAACAGTTGAGATCGTCCGGGGCATGTTGTCACACTGCGTTACAATGAACTATGATATTCTATTCTATACTTTTATGAATTCTATTGAGAAACCAAGAGAAAAAGGCGAATAAAGACAGAGAGTTAATGTTCAGAAATTATTAATTATTATTATGTTTTGAACTGTATAGCTGTGTTTTGTGGTGTTTGTTGTCAAACTCAAAAATTGTAAAAAAAATTACATTATTTTATATGAAAAACGTTCATCAACGTTCAGATCAGATAACATGTTAATCAGTCATATGGTCATGTTATAATGTTACTTTTGGGGTAAATCAAAGTAAACACTGTATTAATGCAACAAAATCACATAATTGTACTAGACATATGTGAAATGAATGTGGGAAAAATAAATTATGTTTATGATTAACGATAATGAAATTCACATTTTATGATAACAATTAAAAGTTTGCAATATAAAGCAGTGTAACACTTTAGTGTCCTTGTTACACATTACATGTAGTTACTATAGTAATAACAGTACGTTATGCATAATTACATGTATCTAACCCTAAAACACAACCTAACTTTAATCATAACGCCATAGTAGTACACGTTGTTAATTAATACACTTAAATCTATAATTAACAAGGACACCTTAAAATAATGTGTAACCTATTGTGGTCGGTTTATGTACATGTTACACGTTCATTTTACCAATGATGAAAAATAATATGGAAACATGCTATGAAAAACCCCGGCTACACACACACACACACGCACACACACACAGTTTGTAGAAGTTCACAGGTTCAGATGGACAGTTTGCCTAAATAAAATACATATATAATGTGCGAACATATTGATCTTGCAAACATGTTACAGGGATGTAATGGCTTTATATTGGACTCAGTGTATGGAGGAATGAGGCAGGATCTCCACATGTATCCCAAAAACACAATATTACTAGAAATATGATCTGAAGAAACACAACAACAAGAGCTGAGCATTAAAAGACCAGTAACAGGACAGATGGTTTTCACTGGACAGTGAAACAAATGAAATCAGAAATTCAGAGTACCATTTAAACCTCCAAGCTGCTTACTGAAATCTCATTCTGTCTTGGCCTTTTCTTCCGGCTCTGTACAGTAATAAGCTGTGCCGCTGTGATGATGATGATGATGATGATGATGATGATGTGACACAATACACAGGCCGTGGATTAACATTAACACACGCCTGATGAAAACAGCCTGTTTTTCTTTTCTTTCTAGACATTGTGGCAGAAACAAACCCAGAACACAAGAATTCTGAAGATAAACAACGACATTTATGTGTGAAAAATAGTTATGATATATAACGCACACACTGACACACACACACACACACACACTGACACACACACACACACACACACATATATGGACACACACACACACACACACACTCCCATACACATGGACACACACACACACACACACACACATACACACACACACACACATGGACACACACACACACACACACGTACACATACACGTATGTGGACACACACACACACTCCCATACTCATGGACACACACACAAATGGACACACACATGGACACACACACACACACACACATAAACATATGTGGACACACACACACACACACACTTCCATACACATGGACACTCACTCACTCTCTCTCTCACACAGACACACACACACACACACTCACACATACATACATACATGGACACACACACACACACACACACACCACACACACATACATGGACACACACACACACACACACACATACATGGACACACACACACAAACACACACACACACACACACGGACGGACACACACACACACACACGGATAGACACACAAACACACACATACATGGACAAACACACACACACACACACACACTTACTTTCTCTCACACACACCACACACACACACACACACACACACACACACACACACACACATTTACTTTCTCTCACACACACCACACACACACACACACACACACACGGACGGACACACACACACACACACACACGGATAGACACACAAACACACACATACATGGACAAACACACACACACACACACACACACACACATTTACTTTCTCTCACACACACCACACACACACACACACACACACATTTACTTTCTCTCACACACACCACACACACACACACAGACACACACACACACACACACACACACATATATGGACACACACACACTCCCATACACATGGACACACACTCACTCTCTCTCACACAGACACACACACACGGACACACACACACACACACACACACACACACATACATACACGGATAGACACACAAACACACACACACATACATGGACACACACACACTCACACACACACACTCACTCTCTCTCACACAGACACACACACATGGAAACACACACAAACACACACACACACACGGGAAACAATCAAACAGCAACATGACATCATGACTTTTGCGTAAACAGACACGCCACTTTCAAGTCAAGTGGCGTGTTATCTATACGCATTTTGAGATATCCGCGTGTATGCGTGTATGTCTACGCCATTAATGTCCAAGTGATTCCGCGTATATGTACACGCCATTAAATTTCCGAGCGAAACGAAGCAAAATGTAGATCTACATCTGGGGAGCGATATTTTTTTTTCCCTAGGATGGCAGGGGAAGACTCATAAATGCTATTAACCCCAGTGACGGGTAGGTTTAGGGACGGGGTGGAGGTAGGTCATATATTTATATATACAGTAATAACGTTAAGTCAACTGCGTTCATAAACACGCTGAAAAGCGATTGTGCGTGTTGATAGCACGCCAAAAATGGAAATAACAGAGTGAAAACGAAACTATAACAACACAGCCGTTGCAGTGCTCTTATAATTTGATGTTTTTATGGTGTCTGTGACGCCACTCGTCTTCAGTATAGAGTACATAAATATTGTGGATTTTTAAATACATTAAGTTGATATTTGACGTCTTCACTGCCTGACATGTCTGTTTGCTGATCTCTGTTGTTTCTCTCTGATCTAAAAATCAGCAAGGCATCAAATTTATGACGTTTTCAATAACGGTAAAACTGCATAGCGGCACTAAACCGAACTCTAATCGTAAAGAGATTACTTTCTCTGCAGATTACAACAGTGTTTTTGGGTCCACGTGTGTAGAAGTTTCCAAAAGTGTGTGTGTGTGTGTGTGTGTGTAGCAACTTTTCCTAAATGTGCAGATGTTTCGAGACTGAGAGAATCTGTGAAGGGTTTCGGTCTATTTAAACTCAATGCAGAAAGTTCACTGTAAATCCCTCACACACACACACACACACACACACTGTCCTGGTGTTTATTAGATGAAGACCTGCATTTCCACCGGCTCATTAAATAATGATCCCTTAAGCTGCTCACAGATTCCCCGTTTGCCCTGCATTCACAGACTCCATTTCTTAAATGCAGGGAATTAAAAGAACAAGTGTTGTGCTGAAAGAACAGATGATTTGATTCCTCTTAAGATTCATTAAATAAAGAGATCCTTAAACCCTGTCGGCCACTCCGACTGATGGAGCAGATTATCGTCAAACATATACAATAATTATTTCCTTATGATGGGGTGTGTGTGTGTGTGTGTGTGTGTGTGTGTGTTTGGCCCGTGTCACAAGATGCTGCTGAAACAATAGGACTTCAGTCACGCCACGCGCCACGACAGATTGAACATACTAGCATTATTTCTCAGCGTGAAAGACAATCCCCCCCCCCCCCACTCTATCTCTCTATCCCCCCCCCCCCCCACTCTATCTCTCTACCCCCCCCCCCCCCCCCCCCCCCCCTCCAGACGCATGTTTGGATTGTGTTTCTGTCAGAGAACCTGAAGTGTGTCATTGTTAAGACTCATAAACTACATATGATGCCTAATCCGCTGGACTGATCTGTTTGTGTGTGTGTGTGTGTGTGTCTGTGTGTGTGTATGTGTGTGCCTACTTAACTATATTTTGGGGACAAATTTGTACCCAGAAGTAACCAAAACTTGACAAAAAACTCTCTTTAGGGACGTCCTATTTTGTAAATCTGGTATAAAAATAAAGTAATTAAGGCAAGGCAAGTTTATTTATATAGCACATTTCATACACAATGGTAATTCAAAGTGCTTTACATAGAAGAAACAACAAAAAAAATTAAAGGTTTTTTGAAAATATTAAAATGCAGGAAGTTGTGTGTGATGACTATGTTTAGGGGTCGGGTTAGTGTGTGCGTGTGTGTGTGTGATGACTATGTTTAGGGGTCGGGTTAATGTGTGCGTGTGTGTGATGGGTAAGTTTAGGGGTCGGGTTAGTGTGGTTAGTGTGTGTGTTTGTGTGTGTGTGTGTGTGTGTGTGTGATGGGTAAGTTTAGGGGTCGGGTTAGTGTGTGTGTGTGATGGGTATGTTTAGGGGTCGGGTTAGTGTGTGTGTGTCTGTGTGATGGGTAGGTTTAGGGGTTGGGTTAGTGTGTGTGTGTGTGTGTGTGTGATGGGTATGTTTAGGGGTCGGGTTAGTGTGTGTGTGTGATTGGTATGTTTAGGGGTCGGGTTAGTGTGTGTGTGTGTGTCTGTGTGATGGGTATGTTTAGGGGTTGGGTTAGTGTGTGTGTGTGATGGGTATGTTTAGGGGTTGGGTTAGTGTGTGTGTGTGTGTGTGTGTGTGTGTGTGTGTGATGGGTAGGTTTAGGGGTCGGGTTAGTGTGTGTGTGTGTGTGTGTGTGTGTGATGGGTATGTTTAGAGGTCGGGTTAGTGTGTGTGTGTGTGTGTGTGTGATGGGTATGTTTAGGGTTCGGGTTAGTGTGTGTGTGTGATGGGTATGTTTAGGGGTCGGGTTAGTGTGTGTGTGTGTGTCTGTGTGATGGGTATGTTTAGGGGTTGGGTTAGTGTGTGTGCGTGATGGGTAGGTTTAGGGGTCGGGTTTGTGTGTGTGTGTGATGGGTATGTTTAGGGGTCGGGTTAGTGTGTGTGTGTGTGTGTGTGTGTCTGTGTGATGGGTATGTTTAGGGGTTGGGTTAGTGTGTGTGTGTGTGTGTGTGTGATGGGTATGTTTAGGGGTCGGTTTAGTGTGTGTGTGTGTGATGGGTATGTTTAGTGGTCGGTTAGTGTGTGTGTGTGTGTGTGATGGGTAGGTTTAGGGGTCGGGTTAGTGTGTGTGTGTGTGTGATGGGTATGTTTAGTGGTCGGTTAGTGTGTGTGTGTGTATGAGATGGGTATGTTTAGGGGTCGGGTTAGTGTGTGTGTGTGTGTGATGGGTAGGTTTAGTGGTCGGTTAGTGTGTGTGTGTGTGTGATAGGTAAGTTTAGGGGTCGGGTTAGTGTGTGTGTGTGTGTGTGATGACTATGTTTAGGGGTCGGGTTAGTGTGTGTGTGTGTGTGTGTGATGACTATGTTTAGGGGTCGGGTTAGTGTGTGTGTGTGTGTGTGTGTGATGGGTAGGTTTAGGGGTCGGGTTAGTGTGTGTGTGTGTGTGTGTGTGTGATGGGTAGGTTTAGTGGTCGGTTAGTGTGTGTGTGTGTGTGATAGGTAAGTTTAGGGGTCGGGTTAGTGTGTGTGTGTGTGTGTATATGTGTCTCAGCGGACATTCAAACTGATTTATTTAAATATTTTTATAATGGATATAATATTATGGACATCGGCCTGAAGAATGAATGCTATCAGTTGCAGGTAATACGTAATACTCTGATTTCACGCAGCCGCCATTTTGAAACGGCTCCGGTGGGAAGTAAACCGGAAGTGCCGCCTTTAATCACAGGAGAGTCGCGAATGCGTTGGCGTATTGTTGTGTTTAATGTAGAAGTGAGTTATACTAAAAATGTACATACATTTCTTTCATACTTTAGACTATATACAGTGAAATTCGTTTATAAATAAAATTTTTTTATTATATATAATTCAGAACGTAAAAAAAGAAGCAGGAACGAACTATATACATATCCTATATTGGATATTAACATCCAATAGTGTAAATCGCGGCAGCAGCTTCAGGTTGGTAGTCCAAGGCATTGTTGTCTATCTGTACTTCCGGGGTTCTTCCCACCGGAGCCTCGCTTTCGATTTCAAAATGGCGGCTGCGTGAAATCAACGTATACACTCGTTTAGTCGATCTCGCTTGTCTCTCATAATACTCTAACTCGGTTAGTTCCAGTGATCTATATAGAATGACATTATATAGATCAGTGGTTAGTTCCAGTCCTTGATTTTGATTGGTCAATAGATGTTAATTCACGATCAAACACCGCTATGACCGCTTCACCCAATGGTTCTATGCCTTTATTGGATATCTATGGTTCTATGTATCACTACACAACACCCCTAGCAACCACTCTTAGCAACATAAACATATGTTCTGTTTGTGAGAGATCGAGTAAGCGAGTGTACTGCATTTACAGTAGATATAGCATTTTCCTTCAGGTCAGTCCTATATTCGTAATAAAAAAATCCGCTTGAATGTCCGCTGCGTTATCTCGTCCTACAGTTAACGGTTTCCGTTCCCTGTCCCTGACACGCAAGTCATTTTTCAGTTGCTTCTCCGTGTTCACGTATTTTGCACGCGCGTGAACTGAGTTTTGCGGAGAAATGTTTGTCTCGCAGATAAGAAAATATTTCGAGCGAACCAAAATCAATTTTGCATTTAAAATAAGTATTTGGATGTGCGCAGACGTTCTCTTTCGCATCTGCGAGACGAACATTTCTCCGCAAAACTCAGTTCACGCGCGTGCAAAATGCCATTTTGCGCGCTCAAAATGTGATCTTGCGCGCGCAGAATTGTGACCTAAATCTAACCCCATAGTGCGAGGCCCTGTGCGAACTTGAAATGCGAGGCCCCTCCCAGGCTCTGAACGTTAGAGTAGCTGCGCAGCCTACTTGTTAGCCTTGTCCGCTTAAATGAATTATAAATAAACATAAAAAACTAATAGGCTATTTGCAGTATATTACATCGTTTTGACCTAATTATTTGGTTCTGAAATGACACACTCTGTCGGCTCTGACGACGTTGCATCACGTGCACCTGCGCAATAAAGCCTATGATTTCCGAAAATAGTAGCCTACTATGTCAACTAATGATATCAGCACAAGAACTGTTGAGGAATATGCAACATCATTTAGACAATTGTTTTTGTCATGATGCTATAATAACTGACAGACATTATCATTTCAGCCGCTCGTGCATGTCCTCGCACAGAGCGAGGATGAAGCTCAGCTTCGCGGCTGAGACACGAATATATTTTTCAAATGTTTAAAAGGTATTACATCGAAATCTGTTGAATAGAGTGTAAATTCGTGGGTAGATTAAATAATGATAAGCGGATAATCACCCGTATGGAGATCATTAACTTAATTTTTTTTTATTGGCTCAAAACAAATACAGCACAATTTCGCAATACCGCCGTTGCGCGGGTGCGCCTGCAGTTATAAACATGATTATTACTAATTGGCATATTTCAATGCCAATTCTTAGGCCTAACTTATAGAGCCTACTCAAAACAGACGGGACAACCTAACGCAGACAAGTTAGCTCACCGTTTTTAGGTGATATGCCATGTTTGTAGTCGAGGCGAGCTGTGATATGCAAACTGTTGCTTGCAAACTTTGCATTCGAATTTTTTTCCGTTATCTATTTTCGTAAAATGCTGCCACACTGTCGATGAATTTGACATGGTAAAGGAGGTAAATTAATATTCAGCAAACCTCCGTAGGCTACCAATGCCTTCTAGTACTTTCTTCAATCTGTCTCCTCCAGTGGGTTGGGCTAATCCAAAAAAAGTGAAAACAAGGGGGGTGTTCTGAAGACAGGCTGTTACCTGTGAAACAGGGGTGCTCTGAAAACACCCCCATTAGCAATTAGTGCATAAATTCCACCTGATGAAATTAACACGTCAAAAAATAAAAAAATCCAGAACGTATCGACTAATCGACTGGGAGATTACAGCCCTATGAAAAAAAAAACTTAATTTGTTGGGGGGAGAAAAAAAAAAAACACAGCAGGATTGCGAGGCCCCCTAGTGGCGCGAGGCCCTGTGCGGGTGCACAGTTCGCACAGCTCTTGCGACGGCTCTGAGTAGCTACACACTGCTCTGCGCCGCTGCGGATTGAAGATGAAGAACGCGCTGAATCTGATTATAACGAGACTGAAGTGAACACGAGTTTGTGTAGCCTACACAATTACTACTTCTTATTTTTTTTCAGTACCCCCCAAACTCTTATTTGCATCCCTTTTGGGAGGGTCCTCATCTAGGGGGGTCGGACCCCCCAATACCCCCCGTAATTCGAACTATGCCTTCAGCCGTGACTTATTCACAATACAGCACTAGCCTCGAGTCGAGTAGGCCCATCTATGAGTAGGCCTACCTTATTGCTTCAATAAACTTCAATAAAGCGAAGCGACTCACCGTGTTCCTTGACCTTGTTACTACTTCTAAAGTGAGCTGTCAAACTGTCAATCAGTGGCGGAAGGAAGTCTAGTTCCTCACAAAATAGTGATTTTAAAGGCAGTCTGTTGTTGTTCCTTATTTATTTACTCACTTTTTACCGTCGAATTGTTGTATAAACGCAATATCACATGATATAGGGTATAGGCTATATGACCTACAGCCTACTCGTGTGAAATTGCTCGTATATATTATAACCATCAATCATTTTGTAACCATATTTTCAACCATCAGTTGATTCGCAAACACTGAATCAATGCTATATCTTCTAAATGTCATAATCATTTGTTAACAAACACGTAGCCTATTCATTAATTCAATGAGCTCATTGTTTCTGCATTACATTATTACATTGTTTAAATTAATACATATTTAGCTAAGTGGGACTTTGTAGGCCTACATTTCTGAAATACATCACTTAGACAGTCTCCTCTGATAACAGATCACTGTAAACTGTAATATGGACTCATGCACTTTCAAGCTGAAATGATGTTGTGAAAAGTGCTATACAAATAAACATGAATTGAATAATTTTCATGACAATTATACACACTTCCCCATTTTATTACAGAAACATTTACAGCAATTCTACATAAAATATTGTGTTACAGTAATTAGAATGGTGTTAAAATATGCTTAATTTTCTTTACATTAATGAAAATTTGGGTCTTTTTTTTGTTTTGAAAAAATGCAAACACATCTGAATGGTGTTAAAATATGCTTAATTTTCTTTTCTATCTATCTATACTCATTATACATTACACTTTGTTTATCGTCTATATACATTAATGTCCCCATAGAAATGCATTGAAGGCTTTGGGAGACTGCATGTATTGCACAGATCCATCGCGCCCTCTAGTGGAGGATATGCAAACACACCGATGCCAGACTCTGCATTCCTGACACTTCACCAGAAACTGCACATTTCATAACACACACTGTGAATTCTGCATTCAATAACCGTGTTATCGAGGATAGTAAATCATCAAAGTGTCATGAAAGACCCGTGAGTGAAACACAAACAGAAATAAATGCGCACAAAGATGTTGTTCTCCTGAATTCCTGACGGAAGCCTCCGGCCCGAACACAAGCCACAGAGATTCTGCTGTCGATGGCCAATACCATGAAGGAAAACATGTCCAGTTCATGCAGCCGTTGACATCAGCAGAGAGAGCGAGAAACAGCACTGCGTATAACAGCTGAGCGAGACGAGCTTCTGTACGCTAAACTGCATACACCATTCCAGTAAACAAGAAGTTAAGGGAACATTTCACAATAATGTTTCAGTGCAAAATGGGTTTGGTTTTATGGGGACTTTCCATCGAAGAAATGTTTTTTATACTGTACAGTCCCCTTACACTAACCCTACCCATCACACACACACACACACACACACGCACGCACGCACGCACGCACACACACACACGCACACACACACACGCACACACAGAGCTATAAGGCCATCTATAGGCATGAAATATCATGTGTTATTATTTATATTCCACAAGAGGTCAGCAGAGACTGCCAGTGTGAGATATTTAGAGCTGATTTGAGATTTGAGTTATTTTGAACTTCAGTTGAAAGAATGTGAAGAATGCACCGGTATATTATTTATTGATCAAATCTAGTAAATTAAAGTTACATAAAATAATTATAATGGAAGTGCCTAAAAGCCCCAGAAAAGCTTATCCATCCATCATAACAGTAATCCATGCGACTCAGGGGTTAATGAAGGCCTTCTGAAGCGAAGCCATGCATTTTTGTAAGAAAAATATCCATATTCATAACTTTATAAACTATATTCACTGGCTTCGGGTCAGAGGTCACTCTTCCACCGGAGCTCGACTCGCGTACATGAAGCGTACCATTCACTCCCATTATAACGTTTAGAAGAGCCAGGATGTTTTATTACATAACTCAAATTGTATTCGTCTGAAAAAAAATTAATATACACCTATAGGATGGCTTGAGGGGGAGTGAATTATGCCATAATTTTCATTTTTAGGTGAACTATCCCTTTAAGAATCAGTTCAGGATCTTCAGGCACAAGAAGTCTTTCGTTTTAACACACAAATCAGCTCAAGGTGACATTATCAGACATGGATTTAAAGAGCTGTGTGTGTGTGTGTGTGTGTGTGTGTGTGTGTCCTCTCTCCATCTCATTTATCTGTTGACAGACCAAACGTTCGATGATTCGAGGGTTTGATCAGATGAGGGTTTGTCAGTGTGTAAACACAACAGATCTGTGTGACAATAACAGCTCTTTAGATCTCCATCGCCTTTCCAAGATAGCAATGCCAAAAGCCAGAGATCTTAGTCTGAATTCATTTGGATTTTTTAAAATCAAATTCTCCTGCGTTTTATTTGATAGCTAATGACTATGAGACATCTGATACGCTACTTAAAAACTCATTTAAAGCTATAGTTCACACAAGAATGAATCGCTTTTGTAGAATCTCCAGCTCTTTTAAATTCAATAACTACTAAGCTAATAAAATAACATAAAACACCATTAAAATATCATAACATTACCCAATATGACTTGTGTACTATATTCATATATGCTCAATATGCATATGCTAAGTCCAATCTCTTTCTCCTCCCACATATTTGAGTGTAAGAACCAGAGAAATATTGACATCAATGTTGAAGCAACACATTTTATATCTGAACCCGGATGAGATTTTGAAAGTTGCATCGATTGTGTGGCTGATAATCAATATACTGTGTACATTGTGCACTGTGCACACAGTACAACTCTATGTTACTAACATTTAAAGTCATGGTGAAAATCAAGATTTTAATGTGGTGTTTTTAATACGCTTTAAGACACACCGTGTGTAAGTTCATAAGTCGACAGCATTGCTGAGTATTTCCTGCTTAAAACTGCAGTGAACCAAAGACAGTCTCAAACACACGGTGTGAAATCGCTGGTGTTTCTGACGTCACAAACGACCTTGTAACCAATCAGATCAACGTGTGATCGTCAACCAGTGGATCTCTGAGCTGAGTGAGTGAGTGAGTGGAGGCGGGGCTAATTTGCATATAACCGCGCATACTAAATGAGGCAAGCGTGTCGAGTTACATTCAAGATATTTTAAGGCATGAAGACTGTTTTTTTTTTCAAAGAAAAAAAAAACGTTTAAATATTTCATTTTGGTGATCAAAGATGAGTTTTAGGAGATAAAATAATTGTCTACAGGGGGACTTTAGGTGAATCATTTGATACAACGCACTTATACTTAATAATTACACACTACCCTTACCCCTAAACCTGTCCTAACCTTTCCGTATCCACATCAACAGTGTTTTGCAATACAACATCAACACAATATGTAAATTGGTGGACGTATAAACACATATGCATGTACAAATATATTTTTATGCAGGGGAATGTGAATGAGAAAAGAGGTCGGGTATGGTTGCATGCATATAGTGTGTATGAGGAACATTCACACACACACACACACACACACACACTCACACACATTATGCTTCCTGCTCGCAGCGTCACTGAGAGAGGAGGGACTTTCCTTGTATGGTGTTTGCACAATACCTCACTTCCTCGGCAGCTGCCATTGCTGCACACACACACACACTCACAGGACCGAAGTGCGTCTGCTCAGACTCAGAGCCCCAGAGGAAGAGGAGTTTCTCTACGGCTCATCATGGCTCAGTCGGCGGACTCGGATCTGACCAGCAAGAGGATCCACTCGAGGTAGGAGATGAGCGAGGGACAGGGGGTCTGGACACACACACACACACACACACACACACACACACACACACACACACACACACACTGACAGGCTGACAGAAAGAGCTGGTCTTAACGGGGGAGGTGAAGAAAAGAGGGTCTGCCGGCGAGGGAGGGCCTGTGTGGAGCTTGTAGACGTGGGCATCATTATCCCGGAGACAGTGCTGTCAGATGGAGAGAGAGAGAGACAGAGTGTGTGTGTGAGAGAGAGAGAGAGAGTGTGTGTGTGTGTGTGTGTGTGTGTGTGTGTGTGTGACAGAGTGAGTGTGTGTGTGTGTGTGTGTGTGTGAGAGAGAGAGAGAGAGAGAGAGAAAGAGAGTGTGAGACAGAGAGAGAGAGAGAGAGAGAGAGAATGTGTGTGTGTGTGTGTGTGTGTGTGTGAGAGAGAGAGAGAGAGAGAGAGAGAGAGTGTGTGTGTGTGTGTGTGCGTGTGTGTGACAGAGTGAGTGTGTGTGTGTGTGTGAGAGAGAGAGAGAGTGAGACAGAGAGAGAGAGAGAGAGAAAGAATGTGTGTGTGTGTGTGTGTGTGTGTGTGAGAGAGAGAGAGAGAGAGAGAGAGAGAAAGACAATGTGTGTGTGTGTGACAGAGTGAGTGTGTGTGTGTGTGTGTGTGTGTGTGAGAGAGAGAGAGAGAGAGAGTGTGTGAGACAGAGAGAGAGAGAGAGAGAGAGTGAGTGTGTGTGAGTGTGTGTGTGTGTGTGTGTGTGTGTGTGTGTGTGTGTGTGTGTGACAGAGTGAGTGTGTGTGTGTGTGTGTGTGTAAGACAGAGAGACAGAGTGAGTGTGTGTGTGTGAGACCGAGAGAGAGAGAGTGAGTGAGTGTGTGAGACAGAGAGATAGATAGAGAGTGTGTGTGTGTGTGTGTGTGTGTGTCTGTCAGACAGACAGACAGACAGAGAGACAGAGTGTGTGTGTGTGTGTCTGTGAGTGAGAGACAGAGTGAGTGTGTGTGTGTGTGAGAGAGAGACAGAGTGAGTGTGTGTAAGAGAGAGAGAGACGGAGATTGAGAGCGTTTTGCCTCGCTGTGTGTTTTTGCACCTTCGCAAACCACAAACTTGTGAGCACTCGAAAGAAGAAATGATGTAGAAACTATTGTTCACTCAGAAAAATTCACAAATGATTACAAAGTAACTAATTACTATGTGCTTAAATTAAACATGTATGGAACAGTGTAGCTCCTTGTGTTCATGTTCATTGGGGAACACGCGTGCTGCTGTTGAGCTCAGGCTAGGACAGGTTTAAAGCTGTAATTATAGATGCAAGTTACAGAAATTAATTACAGCTGAATTTTGTATTTTTAAATTTAAGTACAATGTAAAATATGTATTCAATAAGTGCCTTATATCAAATTATTAATAGTCCATAGTAGTTTATGACACTTAAAGTGCCTCTATTATGCTTTTTGGCATATTCCCGTTCATGCAGTGTGTAATAAAGCAACAATCAAAGTGCAGATGAATAAAGTTATTGTCTCCTAAAAGAAAGAAGTGATTCTGAACTGAAACGAGTCGTCAGTAATTCGGTCTCACTTCCTGATGATCCTGCGTAGGTTTGTCACTAATTTGCATAATGCCCATCTCTGGTCCTGATTGGCTGAGCAGCGTCTCTTAGCCCCGCCCTCAAACACTGTAGTGTATCCGAACTGGAAGAGTTCGGTTCGTGTTGTTCGTGTCGAGAAGACGCTGTTTGATACGGTGAAACCCACGCCATCGTTACTGTTCGTATCACTGTATATCAAGAGCTGACATTCAGATATGATAATGAGCGTTCGGCTTCTGACCAATCACAGCAGAGCAGCTCTCAGAGAGGCGGAGCTTAGAGAGACTGAATCCGTGATGGAAGCGTTTCAGACACTGAGAGGAAAGAGCTGAAGCTGCAGTGGAGATTATGAGGATATTAGTGTTTATGACCTTGAACGCATGTAAATATATTGTAGAAACACAAAATAAGGGGCCTGTGTCATAGATTAGACACAGGAGAGCAACATTCACCTGATTTGCATATTCAGCAGTGCTGTTTGCTCCTCTTCCCTGATCTTTGCATAAGTGTTGGAGTTACTGGTTCTTCTATGGCATCACTGCAAAAAAAATAAACCTTTTGGAAACTCTATTTCTAATTCCTATGATAATTTTTTTGTGGAATTCATGAGATCGGAGAGGGAAACACTTCCCTGTTCGGCTCCTGTCAGTGGTCGGCAAACGTCAGGAGTGATATATCACGGCCGACAGTGATGTTGTAATTATTGATATGTGGTTTTAGATTGAGGAATAGGACACACTAATTCCTCCCGAGACGTGAAGAGAGATTTGCAGATCGTGACATCTACAGATGTCCGAGTATCACAGGAAAGATGCGCATAATAATTCGCAATTCAAAATGTGAGAGGATGCACAGCTCCACAGACGGACCTTTAACACTCGAACCCGTTCGTTTCGAAAGCGAATACATTCCACTGATAAAAATGATTCTGTGGTGAAGTAGAAAATAAGAAATGTAATTTCTACATTCAGGCAAGAATTCAATAAACAAAAATCCTATATTAGTACTCAATTCAAGCTTGTAGAAAATTTAGCGATATAAAATGAAGTAAAACCTACTCAACTTTTCTAATACTGGTGTTCCCATCATGCACTGGGGCAGGAATAATTACTAATTTTTGTACTGTTTTCCAGCTGTATTTACACCGTGTAATCACTGCTTTTGTTGTTAGGGTTGGTAACTTGCCATTTTGTGGATTCATCTGGATTCATTTTCTACTCAAAATGACACATTCATACTCAAAAACGTTACGCCATTGTGTATTGAGGTCTCTATGTTACTTCTATTATACAGTAGCCTATGGAATCTATATCTATATTGTATTATTTACTTGGATGTTTCTAAGTAAAGCATACACTTTAAAAGTGTGGTTTAATTCAGTGTCATATTGTCGGAGTAAAACCGTTTATTTTGTCAAAAATAACTTAGATGTTACTTAGTTCTATATGTTAAAAGTACATAAATTAAATCTGAAGTGTCAATTGAATGTTAAGTTCAATAGTAAGTTGATAATAACCGGTTAGTCGCATTAAAATTGACTTAAAATGTGATTTTACCAAGCAAGTTATTGTTTTCAGTGACGTTTGCTTTCGCACGCCTCTCGGGAAGGTTTAGTGTGTGTGCGATGTTATTTTCAGACGTGATGGAGTGTTTTCCACGTGTCCTCCTGACCCACAGGCCTGACTTTAGCATGGCTTTAATATTTCTGCATGTTTTAAACTGTTCCTTCACACCGACTGGAAGAAACGAACGGTTCAGTCGAGGACAGGAATGACGGCTCTCTCTGAGTCTGTGCTTTCTGTTTCCTAGAGAAAGAAATGTATTAGTGTTTCGAGTTGAGTTGATTTATGTGTTATAGTTCATAACTTGACTGACATAAAGGCTGTCAATATGCATTTTCTACACTTACATTATGTTCTTTGCAACAAATGCCTGTTCATAAATGAGTGAGGTTATCTAGCGCACTTCGTCAGTCGCGGTGTGACCTATTTTATTGGCGGCCAAACGACACTTTAAAATAAGTCAGAGCTGGAGAAATGTACAACCTAACACTTTTTTTTACTTCCTCAGTTTGGGTAAACCTACTTAGGGTTCAGAGTATTTATTTTTCCCACATGTCTAGTACAGTTATGTGGTTTTGTTGCATTAATACAGTGTTTACTTCTTTCTTGATTTATCCCGAACTAATGGAAGTGAAATGTGACAACATGCCCCATACACTATAACATGACCATACGACAGATTAACATGTTATCTGATCTAATCAAAAAATATACAAGAAAAACTAAAGTATTTTCTCAATAAAACACAAATAACTTTTTCACATGAAATAATGGCATTTTTTAATAATTAAAAATAATGTTTGATAACAAACACACAGCAAAACACAGCATAGTTGAACAACTATGCATTAACTCTCTGTCTTTATTCACATTTTTCTCTTGGTTTCTCAATAGAATTCATAAAAGTATAGAATAGAATATCATAGTTCATTGTAACGCAGTGTGACAACATGCCCCGGACGATCTCAACTTTTAAAAAAACAGATATACGATTAAAATAATATCAGATTTCTCTCATTTTAAATAAACACAAAAAACAGAGATGAAACATTTACGTATTTTGCTATGGAGAAATAAATGTCCAGTAATATCTTCCAAAGATTTTTTAATTTTGTCACAATGTTTTCCTCTATATATAGTGTTGATATGGCAACTAAACACACTAAGTTTCGTCATGGTGACGTGTGGAAAGTTTTAAACCATGTGTGTGTTACAGCGAGCCGTGCGTTAGTGTGTGTCCGCTCACTCCCACTCATATACAAGTATATAAAGATGCATATTCATAAACATACAATAAACTCCCCACAATTCGCACCTTGATATCACGCAAATACTGTATTTCTGCCCGTTTTCGCTCGTGTGATTGTCATCCTCAGACTGAAGCCGTTACTGTGCGCTGATAAAGGAAAAACTGCTGCAGTTTCTGGTGTTCAGGGTGTTCGACCGGCCTTCATCAAATCCTCAACACACAGATTGCTTTAGTCAATGCATGAATTGTAAAACACAGATGAACACTATCTGTGCCTAAACTCTGATTGGATGATCGAGGCAGATATTTGTCCATGGTTCTTTTTGACCAGAAATACCTCATACATTTACTGTGAACAGTTTAAAACCCTTCCAATTATTCGCACTAAATATGTGACTCAAACTTGGATACTCGAAGTGTAAATCAGAATTTCTTTTTCTTTTCTGTAGTCCGTTTTCCCCAGGCCGACATGGCTTTGGTTGGGTGTTTTACTTGGCCATACACTGGAGTTTTGAATCCTTGGCTTTGACTCTTTTTAACAGGGTTAATAAACAGTGTGCAGAGAGCAACCATTAACCTATAGAGCGAGCCGCTGATGAGCATGTGACATGCTCTGATAATGTCACTGACACATGACCTCGTTACACTGAGCTCAACAAACGCTCTTTTAACGACACACTCGTCCGCGCCTGTCACGCTTGTGCTCTTTGTGAGACCCAGCATTTATTTTTATTTAGTATTTCATTATTTATCATGTCATCACATTGTTTAGAGCATAAGGAACAAATAGCAAAAAAAATAAACCTTTTTGAAAAATGATATTTTCTTTATATGTTATGCTATGTTCTGTGTAGTGACACCAGGACAGTTGTTTAATAAAATTACATGTAATTACAATAATGTATTGGCAAAAGCAATGTTTTTTTTTTATTCACCATCAATTTTTTTTTTTTAAGCAAAATTTGTATAAAGATGATTCTCAACTATATGTTATGAAAGATACAACGGAATAAATTGATATACCATTTTACTTTATGCAAAATGTGGGTAAAATGGCCATAAATTAATTTCCCCATTCAATAGATTGTATCTACACACTGTATCTAATTTGCATATTAATGTGTTCTTGGGGCAACATGTAATAGAAAAAGAAGTGTAATAATGGGAGTAATAATTGGCAACATTTTAATAACAATATCTGAGATTTCATAGGAATATTGATGTATAATTTCTTTCCCTATTCATTTGTTGTGTCCCAAAATGCCTGATAAACATGATTTTAGTCCTGCATGAAATCAATGCCCTGTTCTGTAACAGAAAATCATATTTTGATTTGAAACCCCATAAAGATATTGGTTTATGAAATACAATTGGAAAAGTAGTCTGATGTAAATAATAATTACAATATATTATCATATTTCCATAAGAGTGCTACATTTGATCACTAAACATAGTCCTGGTATTCAATGGATTCTGAAAAATTGCACATTCTTTTATTAATATTTGCTAGAATGCAATTGCAAACTAATGCTTTTAAACGTGATAGTAAACGGCAGCTCATATTCAGCTTGTGTGTGTGTGTGTCTGTGTGTACCCTGGTTTCATTCAGCTCTCAGCTAATAACTAATTGCTCCACTTTAATCCTAGTTGTTCTTAATCTCATTAGCTGTAGTTCTGGATTACCCAGCGAATAATCCTCGAGACCATTAGAACGAGCATCTGTGTGGCAGTGTCTGATTGATCAAAGAAATCAAGCAAATTCATCCTGGAGAATTCAGCTCTTATTCACATTCACTAAATACCCTGCTGAATGTCTCAACACTGCATAAATATCTGATACTAAGTGTGATGAAGACACTCGTTGTGAAGCGTTAAACATTCATGCAGGATCTCGGCCTTTCACTTAATTGAGAGTTGTGACACACTAGACGACGGGTGTCTCACACACACTTACGCTGCCGAGATCAAACGTGTGCATGTCGGGGAAACGATGGCCTTTTCGTGACACACACTTCCTGCACCGCATGATGACCTGCTAAGCCTCTCAGTGTGTGCCACACACACACACACACACACACACACACACACATACATAATAGCAAGACTTCAAAGCCTGCAGGTGCTAATAGAGCAGAATATTATCACACACACACGACACGGACAAGAGCGCCGCTGCCTGTAGGTTGCAGTTCACACACACAACACTTGCCTGATCAATAAACAAGGAGTTCATTTCAAGATATTATATGTTCGGTATTTTTTAACACATCCGTTGAATAAAATGACTCGTTCATGCAGTTAGTTTCATTCCTTAATGAATCAGTGTTTTTGAACAAATCTTTTGAGTGAATGAATCAATGACTCGTTCGTGCAGCTTGTTTCGTTCTTTTATTAACATAGACAGTAAAAGAAATGGACACAGCGACCCCATTGATTTCAACGGAGAAGACTGAAGCCGATTATTGCACTTCCTGTCTGATGTCTGAGCGAGTGCGCTGGCTCAAACTGAGCGTGACGACAGTCTGACAGTTGTAAATCTTCTAGTAGCTGTGCCAAGACAAATCTGAATCACCTAATTCCTCAAAAACGTTGTTGAAATATTTTGTCCCGTTGCTTTTATGGACTTCAACATTTATGGGCTTCTCCCTTGACTTTGTGCCTTCATGTCCCCCCGATTGCCTCAGACAGTAAAAGATTGCCGTGAGCTTCTCCTCCTGTCTATACGGTAATGTCTCTATTGTGCGACAGAAAGTCCCGTGGTTATGACGCAATCTTTAGCCTATTTTTACAAAAACGGCTTCTACGGGGTCGTAACGTAAGATACAAAGTAATGGAGCATTTTATACATTGTTGTGTTTCTTTAGAAATAAATAATCGACAAATTAAGCCTTTGGGCGCCTCAGATGTAAAGTTATTCGCTGTCAAAATGACGCCAAAATGAATGGGAGTCAATGGGATGCTAACAGCAGGAGAAGTTCTGCTACAATGGCGGCTCCCGCGAGGCTTCAACTTCCGGCTGATGGATTACACCCTTGTTTATTAATCAGTGTTTTTGAACAAATCAGTCGAGTGAATGATTCAATGACTCGTTCGTGCAGCTTGTTTCATTCCTCAATGAATCAGTGTTTTTGAACAAATCAGTCGAGTGAATGATTCAATGACTCGTTCGTGCAGCTTGTTTTGTTCTTTCATGAATCAGTGTTTTTGAACAAATTAGTCGAGTGAATGATTCAATGACTCGTTCGTGCAGCTTGTTTCGTTCTTTCATGAATCAGTGTTTTTGAACAAATCTGTTGAGTGAATGATTCAATGACTCGTTCGTGCAGCTTCTTTCATTCCTCAATGAATCAGTGTTTTTGAACAAATCAGTTGAGTGAATGATTCAGTGACTCGTTCATGCAGCTTGTTTCGTTCTTTCATGAATCAGTGTTTTTGAACAAATCAGTCGAGTGAATGATTCAATGACTCGTTCATGCAGCTTGTTTCATTCCTTAATGAATCAGTGTTTTTGAACAAATCAGTCGAGTGAATGATTCAATAGGGCTGGGCGATATGGCCTAAAAAAAAAATCCCCGATTTTTTCACAAAAAATCCGATTTACGATTTAAACCGATTTTTTTCTCTCTCTACTTAAAATCAATCTGCAGATGACAAAGAAATTGTTCAAAACAAGTTTTAACTTTATTTAGTTTTGATATTCCCTTCTGGGATATTATCTGGATTAAAGTGCAATCAGAAACAACAAGCCAAAAAGACAAGAGGACAGGCCCTGTCATTGTTAATAGTGTAAATGTAACATAACATAAAATGGAGACCCTGTCAGCTGGTATTAAAGGTTAAAACTAACACAAATTAAATATAATGTGTTTTTATAATAACAAACAACGTTATAATATTTTAATGATATAGGTAAAAATATAATAAATGTGTAATATAGTTAAAAATACTATCTATAGCAATTATTTTAAGTCCAACTTACATGCGTGCTATGGGTAATTAAAAGGCATTCCTGAGGTAACGTTACGTGACACATGTTGTTCTCCAGCTGTTTTATGTTCATCTTTCCGTGGTTGAAAAACACTGATCGATCGATTTTATTACATTTCGGTAAGTTAGTAGTGAAGAGTAACAGATGATCGGTTCACGTGCCGCTTGAACTGAGATCTGTCAGCGATCTTTCACGTCACATTTACAAGGGCCAAAGCGGTGTTTATTGTTTGAATTTCGTAATAAAATTGAGAGAATCTGAGAGCCGAGAATCTGTTTCATATCAATAGTAGGCTAACCTGCTCTGTCTAGTCTGCCGGTGTCAGTGTGCTCTTTGCTGCGCGATTTTTCTCTGCGTGAGAAAATGCATGTGTGCGTGAGAGTGTGTAAAAAGTGACAATCGCGTCTCTCACAGTGAACTCTTGAGACAGCCCTGCAGATTCAGTTTGTACATGTTTTCGGCAGGTGTGCTTCTGCTGCCGCGGACTTGTTCATTTGCCATGTTGTTTGTGTATCTCTATCATGGCAAGCGCTGAGCCCGGTCGGAACTACGGGAGCCCAGATGGGCGCGTCAGCGGTTGTTAAAGAGAAAACCGATTTTCATTAAAAAAAATCGGCGTAAACTACACATTCGAGTTAATCGATAAAATCGATTTATCGCCCAGCCCTATGATTCAATGACTCGTTCGTGCAGCTTGTTTCGTTCCTTAATATATCAATGTTTTTTAACACATCAGTTGAGTGAATGATTCAATGGCTCGTTCGTGCAGCTTGTTACTTTCCTTAATGAATCAGTATTTTTGAACAAGTCAGTCGAGTGAATGATTCAATGACTCGTTCGTGCAGCTTGTCCCTTTCCTTAATGACTCAGTATTTTTGAACAAATCCCTTGAGTGAATGATTAAAGTCCTCTCACTAATGGTTCAGTGATGTAATGTGCGGAAAGAGTCAGTGGTGAATCCGACAGTCTGACGAGGAGAGTGATACGAACAGTTCTGATCGAATCCTGTCAATCAGATTCGAGGACTGGAACTAACCGTTGTATTGTTTGATCTTTAACTTTTGTGCCATTTGTAAACTTCAGTCATGAGAAAAAGCTCTAGAGAAACATGATTCATCATTTCCTCTTTATCATCTATTAGAGATATCCTGGTGGTTTTGTGATAAAGACATCTATAATCAACATCAGATTAGTTCTACTCACCTAAAAAAAGAATAAAACTTTCAAAACAGTCACATTTAGTTAAAGTCCCCCTGTAAACTATAATTTTATCCTTTAAAACTCATCTTTGATCACCAAAATGACATATTTAAACATCTTTTTCCAATTGCTTGAATGTAACTCGACACTCTCGCCTCATTTAGTATGCGTGGGTCTATGAATATGCAAATGATCCCCGCCTCCATTCACTCACTCAGCTCAGAGATCCACTGGTTGACGATCACACGTTGATCTGATTGGTTACAAGGTCGTTTGTGACGTCAGAAACACCAGCGATTTCAAACCGTGTGTTTGAGACTGTCTTTGGTTCACTGCAGTTTTAAGCAGGAAATACTCAGCAATGCTGTCGACTTATGAACTTACACACGGTGTGTCTTAAAGCGTATTAAACACACCACATACACACATAAACAACATTAAACGCTGGATTTACACCACAGGGGGACTTGTGAGAGAATCTAGTGTGAGAGAGAATCTAATTTTCTCAGGAAACACGTGCATATTCATTTCCAATATCAAGCCTTTAAAATGATATCAGTTACACTATATCTTTTTGTCTGTGCAGTGACTAGAGGTCTTAGTTCATTGGGTCAGCAGGGACAGGATTATCTGGCTGTGTCCTTCAGGAGAATTAGTGCCGGTCAGTGTTTCAGTCTCCGTGTGTTCATGCCGGATGCGTTTCTCTGATACTAATGGATATGTGGAGTTGAGAAGGAAAGGTCTACCAGTTGTTTTATGCCTAAAACCGGGATTTCAGAGAAGCTAATCCAGCGTTTGTGTTCCTCAACAGATCCTAATCTGAGATCTATCAGCTTGTTTTGGTTATTAACATGAGATTTCATTTGAAAGATGATGCTCTGGTTACGGCAAAATATTGAAACGCACCGTGACCAGTCCGGTTTGACTCTTACAGAACCGCCATCATTGTGACTGTTAGGTGTTTTGTCTGGACTGTGAGTCTTGTGAACTGTGGATCATGTCGACGGAAGCGTTTCCTCTGAGCGGGGCTCAGATGGCCGTGTGTCGTCTGGTTCACCGGGGTCCCAGACCTCAGGTCACGCTGAGACCTCTGAACCTGGAGCTCGGCGTGTATGTTGAGAAGACACGCACCAAACCAAAGTGCAGGTACACCAGGACCGAGCTAACCTTCTCAGCCAGATATGAGCAAACCTTAGTTACGTTAAGAGAACATTTGTTCAAAGTAATCCGGTCTCAAAACGTTACAACAGAAACATTTAGGATGCACGATATATCGGTATCGGCCGATATATGTTCATTTACAAGTGTTAGAATATCGTGCAAAAGTTCATTTATTTCAGTAATTCAACTTAAAAGGTGAAACTAATATATTATATAGACTCATTACATGCAAAGTGAGATATTTCAAGCCTTTATTTGTTATAATTGTGATGATTATGGCTTACAGCTTATGAAAACCTTTTCACAATATTCTAATTTTGAATTTGGGGTTTTCATAAGCTGTGAGCCATAATCATCACAATTATAACAAATAAAGGCTTGAAATATCTCACTTTGCTTGTTCACCTTTTAAGTTGAATTACTGAAATAAATGAACTTTTGCACGATATTCTAATTTTTTGCGTTTCACCTGTATAATGTTATCATTATCGGCCCGATAAGAACAATTGGCTGATATATTAAAGCTGATAAATAATGGATTATATCCTTTGGATTATTAGCTGAGACACTTCAGATGTCCACTGTTCAACATGATGGTTTTGAATTGCTTTGAATATGATTGAAAAGGAGAATACAGTTCAGTGCAACATGTGCAGCGCAAGTCTGTCATTTAGGCTAAAAATAATAATAAGAAAAGAACATCATTATTGTTGTGTGCTTGGGACATGGATTTTATTGGTGAGACTTCTGTTTTTGCAACCAGGCTCTCAAAAATTATGTAAAAATTTGAATGTTATAGGCTTTCAAATATAAAGATTTATCGGTTATCGGTATTGGATAAATGTTTCATATCGGTGCATCCCTAAAAACCTGATTTATACATCGTTCATGGAACATACTTTAAATGTTTCAGTTGGAAGATTTTTAAATGTAACGACTTGTTTCGGAATGTTCAGAGAACTTTCAAAAGTAACGTTTCCATAATGTTTGAAGAATGATCAAATGGAATGTTCCCCTAACCATGAAATAAAACTTTTTCAAAACATTTAATAATGTTTTCATAACTTAATGGAACGTAGAACAGATATTTTTAGCTGGGTTTACAGATGGTTCTTTTTATAATCCAGTTCAGTTCAGACTCAACATAGATGTATATTATAATATATTATTTGCTCTGTCATGCATCGCTGTGTTGATATCACCTTTAGTGGGGTTTTAAAGTCAATTAATATGGTAATATTAATATACAATGGTAGAGAACAGAATTGAGCTGAATAATGACACTATCTCTGGAACATTATCACTGTTATTGATTTGAATCATAAATTGGTCTGAATCACGACACTATTGTCGTCTGTAGATCTGCTATAACTGATATTTAATTTGTTGATTATAATAATCGATGATTTTTATTGTACAACATTAGCCCTGTTATTTTCCTGTTTAACTTTAAACAGTTTGTATTGTTTTAGTGCTATAGAAATAAAGGTGACTTGACTCATCTATTACCGATGCTCATATTTAGGGTCTGAGATGTGAAATATTAATGCCACGTTTTTGACTTGGTAAAATGAATGTGCTAATCTCAGATGTGAGGGTGCAGGAATCTGTTCATGCCAGAAAGCCAGAAACCACTCATATCGTTTCAGAAACATGTAAAAATCTTGTGGTTTTTCTTGCTTCGGAGAGGAAAGAAACGTCTCCCAGTATAAAACAAAGCAGAGGTGGATGTGGGTCCATCTACTTCTCAGGCCAACATTCTTTCCCGACCGCAGAACTGAGTAAATCTCTCGGTCTACAGCAGCCGAGCCAAAACCATGAGCGTTTCAGACATTAATGGAAAAGAAGCTCTTGTCAAAGCATGCTTAGATATAATTGCTTTCAGACCAACGAAGCTCCGACAGCGAGATGGAAATATGTTTTATGTTTAACTGTGATGAGAATGCAAGACTGACCGAAACAATGCAAACACTCCGAGCCTCGAAACTTATATAGTGTGAGAAAATACATAACCAATCAAACAAAGAGGAAAACAAACAAATATTCGAAAATTCCACTCATCGATATCCATGAAATAAAAACCTTTTAGACCACCAGATGTAAATAGTCGATTATAGTCGATAAATTATACCGTATTAAGCCGTATAACAGTCTGAACTGCATCCGGAGACAAACAATAACAAAACAGTGAAATAATCTGACTGAATATCATAACAAAAATATCTCATTATACCTTTAGCCTAGCTGAATTCTTCGTGGCACAGTGTCAGATGTGTCAATCAAAATGTGACTTTTGGGAAACAGACTGTCCTAAAATGTTGCTATTTCATCATTAAAACGCAACTGTTTTCAACATTGATAATAATCATAAATGTTTCTTGAGCATCAGATCCTCATATTAGAGTGATTTTTGAAGGATCATGTGACACTGAAGACTGGAGTAATGATGCTGAAAATTCAGCTTTGATCACAGGAGTAAATTGCATTTTAAAATATGTTCACATAGAAAACAGCTGTTTTAGATTCTCATAATATTTAACATTATTAGTGTTTTTTTTGTTAAAAAAAAAATCAAATAAGTGCAGCCTTGGTGAGCAGAAGAGATCTTACCGATCCCAAACTTTTGAACAGCAGTGTATATTATATTGCATATTGGACATATTACAGTTTTTTTTACAATCTCTAGGACACATTTCTCAATACTTTAATTAATTTCTCACTTTTTAAAGACTCTTCACACAGTGATCACGACTGCAGTCTATGTGTGTTAAAATCTGGAGCCTTTATCATTACTTTGGCACAAAATGCATCCAACAGCAACATCCTTCAAATTACTTGAATTCTTTCCTCACTCAGACACAAAACAGCCAAAACTCACTGAACCCGCAGTCCAATGTTCCTCTAACGCTTTTAAATGTTGCTACTTGTTTCAGAACGTTCAGAGAACATTCAAAACTCAAATGTAACACAGAATATAACACTCAAATGTAACACAGAATGGAATGTTCCTTGTATTGTCTCACACAGTAATTTTTATTTTGGTTGAAATACACAATACATATTGTCACTATCAATGTTGCATTTTTGAATTGCGATATATTGTGACATGATATATTGTTACACCCCTACTCAAATGTAACACTCAAATGTAACACAGAATGCAACACTCAAATGTCACAGAATGTAACAATTAAATGTAACAGAATATAACACTCAAATGTAACACCGAATGGAATGTTCCTTGTGTTTTCTCACACAGTCATTTTTATTTTGGGTGAAATACACAATACATATTGTCACTATCCACGATACATATTGTTGCATTTTTGTATTGCGATATACACTCACCTAAAGGATTATTAGGAACACCTGTTCAATTTGTCATTAATGCAATTATCTAATCAACCAATCACATGGCAGTTCTTAAGGCAGTATTGAAGGCGAAAGGGGGTCAAACACAGTATTAGTGTGGTGTTCCTAATAATCCTTTAGGTGAGTGTATTGTATATTGTTACACCCCTACTCAAATGCAACACTCAAATATAACACTCAAATGTAACACAGACTGCAACACTAAAATGTAACACAGAATTCAACACTCAAATGTAACAGAATGTAACACTCAAATGTAACACCGAATGTAACACTCAAATGTAACACCGAATGTAACACTCAAATGTAACACAGAATGCAACACTAAAATGTAACACACAATGCAACACTAAAATGTAACACTGAATATAACACTCAAATGTAACAGAATGCAACACTCAAATGTAACACAGGATGCAATACTAAAACACAGGATGCAACACTAAAATGTAACACTGAATATAACACTCAAATGTAACACACAATGCAACACTAAAATGTAACACTGAATATAACACTCAAATGTAACAGAATACAACACTCAAATGTAACACAGGATGCAATACTAAAACACAGGATGCAACACTAAAATGTAACACTGAATATAACACTCAAATGTAACAGAATGCAACACTCAAATGTAACACAGGATGCAACACTAAAATGTAACACTGAATATAACACTCAAATGTAACAGAATGCAACACTCAAATGTAACAGAATGCAACACTAAAATGTAACACCGAATATAACAGAATGCAACACTAAAATGTAACACTGAATATAACACTCAAATGTACCTGAATGCAACACTCAAATGTAACACAGGATGCAACACTAAAACACAGGATGCAACACTAAAATGTAACACTGAATATAACACTCAAATGTAACTGAATGCAACACTAAAATGTAACACCGAATATAACACTCAAATGTAACAGAATGCACACTCAAATGTAACACAGAATGTAACACTCAAGTGTAACACAGGATGCAACACTCAAATGTAACACAGGATGCAACACTCAAATGTAACACAGGATGCAAGACTCAAATGTAACACAGGATGCAAGACTCAAATGTAACACAGTATGCAACACTCAAATGTAACACAGGATGCAACACTCAAATTTAACACAGGATGCAACACTCAAATGTAACACAGGATGTAACAGTCAAATGTAACACAGGATTTAACACTCAAATGTAACACAGGATGCAACACTCAAATGTAACACAGGATGCAACACTCAAATGTAACACAGGATGTAACACTCAAATGTAACACAGGATGTAACACTCAAATGTAACACAGGATGTAACACTCAAATGTAACACAGAATGCAACCCTCAAATGTAACACAGGATGCAACACTCAAATGTAACACAGGATGTAACACTCAAATGTAACACAGGATGCAACACTCAAATGTAACACAGAATGCAACACTCAAATGTAACACAGAATGCAACACTAAAATGTAACACACAATGCAACACTAAAATGTAACACTGAATATAACACTCAAATGTAACAGAATGCAACACTCAAATGTAACACAGGATGCAATACTAAAACACAGGATGCAACACTAAAATGTAACACTGAATATAACACTCAAATGTAACACACAATGCAACACTAAAATGTAACACTGAATATAACACTCAAATGTAACAGAATACAACACTCAAATGTAACACAGGATGCAATACTAAAACACAGGATGCAACACTAAAATGTAACACTGAATATAACACTCAAATGTAACAGAATGCAACACTCAAATGTAACACAGGATGCAACACTAAAATGTAACACTGAATATAACACTCAAATGTAACAGAATGCAACACTCAAATGTAACAGAATGCAACACTAAAATGTAACACCGAATATAACAGAATGCAACACTAAAATGTAACACTGAATATAACACTCAAATGTACCTGAATGCAACACTCAAATGTAACACAGGATGCAACACTAAAACACAGGATGCAACACTAAAATGTAACACTGAATATAACACTCAAATGTAACTGAATGCAACACTAAAATGTAACACCGAATATAACACTCAAATGTAACAGAATGCACACTCAAATGTAACACAGAATGTAACACTCAAGTGTAACACAGGATGCAACACTCAAATGTAACACAGGATGCAACACTCAAATGTAACACAGGATGCAAGACTCAAATGTAACACAGGATGCAAGACTCAAATGTAACACAGGATGCAACACTCAAATGTAACACAGGATGCAACACTCAAATGTAACACAGGATGCAACACTCAAATTTAACACAGGATTTAACACTCAAATGTAACACAGGATGTAACAGTCAAATGTAACACAGGATTTAACACTCAAATGTAACACAGGATGCAACACTCAAATGTAACACAGGATGCAACACTCAAATGTAACACAGGATGTAACACTCAAATGTAACACAGGATGTAACACTCAAATGTAACACAGGATGTAACACTCAAATGTAACACAGAATGCAACCCTCAAATGTAACACAGGATGCAACACTCAAATGTAACACAGGATGTAACACTCAAATGTAACACAGGATGCAACACTCAAATGTAACACAGAATGCAACACTCAAATGTAACACAGGATGCAACACTCAAATGTAACACAGGATGCAACACTCAAATGTAACACAGGATGTAACACTCAAATGTAACACAGGATGCAACACTCAAATGTAACACAGGATGCAAGACTCAAATGTAACACAGGATGCAAGACTCAAATGTAACACAGGATGCAACACTCAAATGTAACACAGGATGCAACACTCAAATGTAACACAGGATGCAACACTCAAATTTAACACAGGATGCAACACTCAAATGTAACACAGGATGTAACAGTCAAATGTAACACAGGATTTAACACTCAAATGTAACACAGGATGCAACACTCAAATGTAACACAGGATGCAACACTCAAATGTAACACAGGATGTAACACTCAAATGTAACACAGGATGTAACACTCAAATGTAACACAGAATGCAACCCTCAAATGTAACACAGGATGCAACACTCAAATGTAACACAGGATGTAACACTCAAATGTAACACAGGATGCAACACTCAAATGTAACACAGAATGCAACACTCAAATGTAACACAGGATGCAACACTCAAATGTAACACAGGATGCAACACTCAAATGTAACACAGGATGTAACACTCAAATGTAACACAGGATGCAACACTCAAATGAAACACAGGATGTAACACTCAAATGTAACACGGACCGTGATGTTCCCTGTGTTTTCCAGGATGGAAGCCTCTTGTCTGGAGCTGGCGCTGGAGGGGGAGAGACTGTGTAAAGTGGGAGATTTTAAAGGCGGTACAGCGTTCTTCGAAGCTGCTGTTCAGGTGGGAACCGAAGATCTGAAGACCCTCAGTGCCATCTATAGTCAGCTGGGAAATGGATACTTCTACCTGAAGGAGTACGGCAAAGCGCTGGAGTACCATCGGCACGACCTCACACTCGCTCGGTGAGGACCAACAACTGATAGAGTCAAACTAACCTTTCAGCTTCAAGCGGCCTTGAAAATAAACCGAGTTGCATTTTAATCTAGGACGATCGGGGATCGGATCGGAGAAGGGAAAGCCAGTGGGAATCTGGGAAACACTCTGAAGGTTTTGGGTCAATATGACGAAGCAGCCGTGTGCTGTCAGAGACACCTGGATATTTCTCAAGAACAAGGAGACAAGGTGAGAAAATGGGCGTTCTGCGCCGGCGTGTAAATGAGACAACTGTCTATTTCTGCAGATATATTCGTCTATATTCGTCATTCAAAAAGGGAAACTGACGCTGCAGATACACACACCGTAAACAAAGCAGTGCGTTCTTACCGTTTTGAATATCAATCCTGCTAAACACTTTCTTTATTCCACTCCGCTCATGTTAATATTGAAATATTCGCCAAGGAACACTCCAGTAAGATGGCGTAACATAAGAACAGCCTGCTATCTGTACTGTTTTGACTTCTTTGCTCGCTGTTTTGCTATTATTCTCGTGCACTGACTCGTTCACTAAGCTGAACAGCCAATCAGAGTTCCTTCTTTCACCGACGTCCCGACACCGATTCAACATGTCGAATCGGTCGAAATAAAGGACCAATTTCAGCCGACGGTGCGGAACATTAAACCTTATTGTAAAGTGTTACCATTTTTGTTAGCTTATCCAGTACACAGTGCGATGGCTACGTTGTTAATGTAAAAAATGGTGGGAAAAGTCTTCCTGTTGACGAAAACCCTGACGGAAAAATGGTGCAAGGACACACTTGACCAAACCTGCACATTGGTCAGAGCTGAGTGTGTGTGTGTGAGAGAGTGTGTGTGAGAGTGTGTGTGTGTGAGAGTGTGTGTGTGAGAGAGTGTGTGTGAGAGAGTGTATGAGAGAGTGTGTGTGAGAGTGTGTGTGTGTGTGTGAGAGAGTGTATGAGAGAGTGTGTGTGAGAGTGTGTGTGTGTGTGAGAGAGTGTGTGTGTGTGTGTGTGTTCATCAGCTGGAAACACTGTCAACAGAAAGCGCACAGCACTCGCTCAGATCAAGAGCGTCTGGTGTCTTTGATGAACTATATGTAGATGTAGAGAGTAGAAGTGAGTGTTTCTGAATGTCAGTTTGCTATTGTGTGTTCATGTAGTTCATTACGCTGTGTGTGTAAGTGTGTTTCTCAGGTTACTGATGCACAAACACAGTTTAACACACTATTGTAACCTAATTTTACTTGCATGCACATTAAGGAAATTATATTTTATTTAAGAACAATTGTTTCAAAAGTTAATGCACTTTAAAAAGTGAATGTCGTTTCATTTCAACAAAAGATGCGATGCTTGATTTGGTTTATATTTGTTTGTTGCGCTTGCGTGCGCCCTCTTGTGGACACTGGAGACAATACAGCACTTTTTACACTTCAAAAGTATTGCATTTAGAATTCAAATATAATTCACATTTTGCTAATATTTAAGAAAGAAATTCGATTTGAGCTTTTCAGCCATTTTGACAGCCCTTATGCACATTGATGGATTTGATAAACAAACAACCTGCAGATATATAGAGTTTTATACTGTAGTTGCTTTCGACCAAAACTGAACTGTGGAGTGATTTTTGAAACACCTTCAGTAGGACTTCAGCACATCTTTATGTGTAATTTCATCATAACTTCTATTGTCTTTGCTTTAAAGTGACCTGCTAAATGTACTGACAAGCACAAACTGAATATACTTTAACGTCATTTCTATTGAAACTTGTACGTCATGCATTAAATGCATTTGTAATGATGAAGTTGCAATTTGTTACATTTAAAATATATTAATTTTAAATGTAATATTAAGTAACACACTACAGTTAAAATTATAATCAATGTGCTTTAGTATGTTAATCAACACAAACCATGAGTTAAAATATACTTTAAAGCAAACCTTTTAATTTGACATGGTTGTGGTTTGCTATTGGCTGATCTCATGTGAGTGACAGGTTAAAGCCCCGCCCTCGTCATCAGAGAAGAGATGCTGCAAGAGCAAGTTATTCTGATTCAATATTATTAAAACAATAATAATGTGCACCGATAAATCATTTCTGTAAACACTGTAATATTCCCTTAAAAAACTAGAATTGCCAATTGTGATTTCATGGTGAAGTCATGTAAATGCACTCTCTTTAAGTAGACTTAAGCGGTCTTTTATTTAATTAATATTATATTATCTGTAAGTAAAGTTTTTGTTTAAAATGCACTTTTAAGATTTGAAGTAAAGTACAAGTGTGCATTCAATACAATTAAGCACACAAGGGAATAATGTAGCATTAGCCTGCCGTTTTTTTCAAATTAATGTTAATGTGAAAATGTTTATTTCATGTCGACTTTAATGTGTCGACAGTCTTATAAGAAAAGCTTCTATATATGGAACCTTAAAGGTTCCATCAGGCGCTTCATATATAGAGGTTCCCACCACTTTATGGATTTAATTTCAATGAATTAATTTTGTTTTGAGTTAAAGAGCTAAACTAACGTTATCACTAGGAAAAAATGAAAGTATTGTGTAATCTTTTTAAGTCCCCCTGTAGTCAATAATTGTATCCCTTAAAACTCATCTTTGATCATCAAAATTACATTTTTAAATGTTTTTTCCTGCCTTAAAATATCTTGAATGTAACTCGACACCCTCGCCTCATTTAGTATGCGCGGTTCTATGAATATGCAAATGAGCCCCGCCTCCACTCACTCACTCAGCTCAGAGATCCACTGGTTGACGATCACACGTTGATCTGATTGGTTACAAGGTCGTTTGTGACGTCAGAAACACCAGCGATTTCAAACCGTGTGTTTGAGACTGTCTTTGGTTCACTGCAGTTTTAAGCAGGAAATACTCAGCAATGCTGTCGACTTATGAACTTACACACGGTGTGTCTTAAAGCGTATTAAAAACACCACATACACACATAAACAACATTAAAAGATGGATTTTCTAAGACATTTCTGCTTATACAGAACCTTCTATATATATGCGAATGTTTTTTCTGAGGTTTCAGAGTCAGAAAGGTTTGATTCTGGTCTGTTGACGTGAAAAGCTGCTGTTCTGAATGTGTTGTTGCAGATCGGCGAGGCCAGGGCTCTGTATAACATCGGGAACGTGTTTCATGCCAAAGGAAAGCAGCGTCTGTGGGGCTGCGCTCAAGATCCCGGAGATCTTCCGTCCGATGTCAGAGACACGCTTCAGCGAGCCACGGCCTTCTACGAGTGAGTCCCACTGTAAACCCTAACGCTCAAAATAATTCATTGGTTTGAGTAGAGTCAACTCAAATTATACAAATTAGTTCCATCAAATGAACTTCTGTCAGGACCACCATCGTCAAATACAATTGTCAATTAGCATATAGTTCAGATTGGCGGGAGGATAATTCGCTCCTGAGAAACGATAAATATAAAAAGTTTATTGTGTAAAATGCATAAGTGCTATTACAGATATAATGTAATTTATGCATGGCTGACAAATATGCATCAATTGAACTTTATTAGTTTGTTAAAGTCCCAATATAGTCAATCATTTTATACCTTAAAACTCATCTTTTATCCCCAAAATGACATATTTAAATGGTTTTTACTTGAAAAAAAAAAGTTCATGGCTTAAAAGATCTTGAATGTAACTCGACACCCTCGCCTCATTTAGTATGCGCGGTACTATGAATATGCAAATGAGCCCCGCCTCCACTCACTCACATCAGTTTTAAAGAGAAAATACTCAGCAATGCTGTCGACTTATGAACTTACACACGGTGTGTCTTAAAGCGTATTAAAAACACCACATAGACACATAAACAACATTAAATGCTGGATTTACACCACAGGGGGACTTTAAAACTGTGCAATTTTTAATGGATGGAAATTTTATATGCAATTCAAACCTTTTTTCCCTTAATTTTCAAAAAGTTCTAGAATAAACTTCCTTGAATCAAACCGTCAGAATCACATCATTAAATACAAAGGCTGTTTATGAGGCAATGAACCTGTGAAGAGTCCTAAATTAGTTTCCTAAACTGTCTTTCAGGATGAATCTCTCTCTGGTGAAGGAGTTGGGAGACCGAGCCGCACAGGGAAGAGCCTTCGGGAACCTCGGAAACACTCATTACCTGCTGGGTAATTTTGTTGAGGCCATTAAGTTCCACAGAGAGGTAAAACCCTCATAACAATGAGCGTCACTGAAACTGGAATCTCACAGGGATTTGCATTTCAAAGTAACACACAATCCCTCCTTGTTGTTTCCAGCGTCTTTCCATTGCAAAGGAATTTGGCGACAAGGCAGCGGAGCGACGAGCGTACAGTAACCTAGGCAACGCTCTCATTTTCCTGAGCCAGTTCAACACAGCGACAGAGTATTACAGGTGAGCGTGACTGACAGCGCCATCTAGAGGATGCAGGACACCGGTGGTTTGTTTCGTAAATGAAGGAATCAGAAATAATGCGGTACAAACAAGATTACAGAGCATCTGCTGAAACTTCCACATGTTTCAACAAGCAGGAGGAAAATGCAGACAGCATCACAGTTGTAGGTTACACACTCCTGAGAGCAAGTGTGTGAGGTTGTGCACGAGTATGTGAGTGACAGATTATCAGATGCACCTTGATACAGACACTTTTTCATCATTAAAAACGTTTTACAGTAAAGAATTGAAAAATATATCAAGCATGAGGCTTGTTGAGGAGAGGTGTTGTTATATCTCTAAATATACACAAACACACACACACACACACACACACGCACACACACGCACACACGCACACACACACACTCTCACACACAACACACACACACACACAACACACACACACACACACACACACAAGCGCACACACACGCACACACGCACACACACACACACACACACTCTCACACACAACACACACACACACACACACACACACACACACACACACACACTAACTAAATTACACATCACCATTTAAAAGTTTAAAAATAAATAATACTTTATTTCAGCAAAAACACATTAAATTGATCAAAAGTGTCGGTAAAAAGACATTTGTTACAATAGATTCTATTTCAAATAAATGCTTTTGAACATTCTATTCATGTAAAATAAAATAAAATAAATTATATCATCATTTCCACAAAAAAAATTGATGATTGAAAAATTTTGAAAAAAATTGACATTGATAATCATAAATGTTTCTTGATCATCAGATCCTCATATTAGAGTGATTTCTGAAGGATCATGTGACACTGAAGACTGGAGTAATGATGCTGGAAATTCAGCTTTGATCACAGGAATAAATTAAACTTTACTGTATATTCACATAGAAAACAGATGATTTACACTGGAGTAATATTTCACAACTTTTAGTGTATTTTAGCTCAAATAAATGCAGCCTCGGTGAGCAGAAGAGACTCTTACCGACCCTAAACTTTTAGTATATATTCTTACATCGAACCCAATCCATATCTAGAGATGAGAATATCCTACTTTCTCTGTTCCTCAGGAAAACTCTCCAGCTCTCTCGGCAACTGAAGGATCAGGTGATGGAAGCTCAAGCGTGTTACAGTCTGGGAAACACATACACACTCCTGCAGGAATATGAACGTGCCATCGACTATCACCTCAAACACCTGCTCATCGCTCAAGAGCTCAGCGACAGGTCAGAACATACGACATTCGCACACAACTGGCGTGTCCAAACAGTTTTTCCTCTTATTTTGCCAAAAAAATTTCAGTAGAGCCATTACACGTCTCCGAGCAGCCGTTTCATCCCTGAATGAATCTGCGGTTTTCAACGAATCGTTCTAATGAATGACTCAATGACTCACTCGTCACTCCTGCTTCGTCCCTAAACGAATCTGTTTTTTTGTGCGACTCGTTCTAATGAATGTCTCAATGACTCAATCATCACTTCTGCTTCGTCACTGAATGAATCTGCATTTTTTTAAACTAATCGTTCTAATGAATGACTCAATGACTCACTCGTCACTCCTGCTTCGTCCCTAAACGAATCTGTTTTTTTGTGCGACTCGTTCTAATGAATGTCTCAATGACTCAATCATCACTTCTGCTTCGTCACTGAATGAATCTGCGTTTTTTTAAACTAATCGTTCTAATGAATGACTCAATGACTCATTCGTCACTCTTGCTTCGTCCCTAAACGAATCTGTTTTTTTGTGCGAATCGTTCTAATGAATGTCTCAATGACTCAATCATCACTTCTGCTTCGTCACTGAATGAATCTGCATTTTTTTAAACTAATCGTTCTAATGAATGACTCAATGACTCACTCGTCACTCCTGCTTCGTCCCTAAACGAATCTGTTTTTTTGTGCGACTCGTTCTAATGAATGTCTCAATGACTCAATCATCACTTCTGCTTCGTCACTGAATGAATCTGCGTTTTTTAAAACTAATCGTTCTAATGAATGACTCAATGACTCAATCATCACTTCTGCTTCGTCCCTAAACGAATCTGTTTTTTTGTGCGAATCATTCTAATGAATGACTCAATGACTCACTCATCACTCCTGCTTCGTCCCTAAACGAATCTGTTTTTTTGTGCGACTCGTTCTAATGAATGACTCAATGACTCAATCATCACTTCTGCTTCGTCCCTAAACGAATCTGTTTTTTTGTGTGAATCATTCTAATGAATGTCTCAATGACTCAATCATCACTTCTGCTTCGTCCCTAAACGAATCTGTTTTTTTGTGCGACTCGCTCTAATGAATGTCTCAATGACTCAATCATCACTTCTGCTTCGTCACTGAATGAATCTGCGTTTTTTAAAACTAATCGTTCTAATGAATGACTCAATGACTCAATCATCACTTCTGCTTCGTCGCTGAATGAATCTGCGTTTTTAAAAACGGATATGATATAATAAAATACAATTGGAGATTATGGGGAAAATAATCAACATTCAAGCATGAAAACACAAAAGCAATAACACGCTGTCTGTCTCTGATAGGGTCGGGGAGGGCCGGGCCTGTTGGAGTCTGGGTAACGCTTACGTGTCGCTGGGAAACCACCGCCAGGCTCTTACATACGCCCGGAAACACCTGGACATCTCCAGAGAGGTGAAGCCAGACTCTGCCATCCCGCAGCCGCTGTAACTCGACACACACACACACACACACACACACACACGTGTAACTCGCTCTTTTGCTTTGCTTGCTCTCAGATCGGGGACAGAAACGGAGAGCTGACGGCCAGGATGAACGTGGAAGAGCTGATGGAGGCTCTCGGGGTGAAGGAGGGCGATCTCTCTCCGTCCGACTCGGAGTTTAAAGTGCAGGGTAAAGACATCACCACTGCTTAAGCCACGGCGGGGCAAGTTGTCACACTGGATGCTCTTTGCTCGGCTCATTTTTGACATTGATTTTAAAAGAATACTTGGTTACACTTTATTTAAGGTGTCATTAGCTGCGTTTACATGGACACTTATAATCGGATTGAGGGCTCAATTGGACTAAAAAACCTTCATGTAAACACCGTAATCGATCCGGTTGGAATTTCGATCGGATTGAAAGGGGTGGTTTACTCCTTTTGTAATCCGATCGACAGAACATGTAAACACTTTATCGGATTGAAAACCGAAACTGAAAGAACTGCGCATGTGCAATGACGTTGAAATAGCATAATGACGTATGACGCACGGAACGAGCTGTTCTTCCTGTTGAATAAAGTGTCTTATAAATGAGTTTCCCGATATTCTAAAATTCTCATTTCACTGCGTCTGTGAAGTGGAGCAGGACAATGTTCCTCCAGTCCTTGTTTCAGATTATCATCCACGGACAACTGGTTCTGGGCGCGGGGTTTTACTGCGTGATAAATATTTGCAGCACGGCACAATGGTTCATGCTCATCGTCTCCAAATCATGACCAGAGACGGATAAATATTATGTCTGGTGTTTAAAACAAATAAAGATCCAATAGAAGAGAATATTTATGCACGAACAGCGGCATATTCGTGCAGTGTGTGCGTGTCAAAAAATCTATTCCGATTTAAATCTTGTGACATATAAACGCACACATCAACCCGATTACTTTATTTATCGTTCATGTAAACACCATGTTCGGATTCATCAATCGGATTGATTTCATTCCGATTGAACCAAAAGGTGTCCATGTAAACGTACCTATTGTTACAGTGTAATTATATACTTAAGTAATATTAAGCAACTGCATTTACTTACTGTAGGGTTAGGGTAGGATTAGGATTTGGTTGAGGGTTAGTTGCATGTAGTTATGCATAATTTACTGTTATTAATATGGTAAGTACATGTAACATATGTAACAAGGACACTGTAAAATAAAGTGTTACCGAATACCTTTTGTACTAAAAAAGAGCCACAACACACACTACCAGTAAAAGTTTTTAAAATAAGTCTCTTCTGCTCAACAAGGCTGCATTTATTTGATAAAAAACAACAACAACAGTAACATTGTTAAATATTATTACAAATTAAAATCAGCTGTTTTCTATTTTAATATATTTAAAAATTAATTTATTCCTGTGATCAATCAGCATTGAATTTCCAGCATCATTACTCCAGTCTTCAGTGTCACATGATCCTTCAGAAATCACTCTAATATGAGGATCTGATGCTCAAGAAACATTTATGATTATTATTAATGTTGAAAACAGTTATTTACATGTTTATTTCAGGATTCTTTGATGAATAGAAAGTTCAAAAGAACAGCATTTATCTGATATAGAATCTTTTGTAACATTATAAATGTCTTTACTGTCACTTTTGATCAATTTAATGAATCCTTGATGACTAAAAGTATTGATTTCTTTTATTTATTTCCCCCCCAAAATTAAAATAATAATCCTTACTGACCACAAACGTTTGAACGGTAGAGTTTAATGTCACAAAAGCTTTCTATATCAGATAAATGCTGTTCTTTTGAACTTTCTATTCATCAAAGAATCCTAAAACATAAAAATGTAAATAACTGTTTTCAACACTGATAATAATCATGAATGTTTCTTGAGCATCAGATCCTCATATTAGAGTGATTTCTGAAGGATCATGTGACACTGAAGACTGGAGTAATGATGCTGAACATTCAGGAATAAATTACACTTTATTATATATTCACATAGAAAACAGATATTTTACATTGGAATAATATTTCACAATATTACCAGTTTTGTTGTTGTATTTTTAATCAAATAAACGCAGCCTTGGTGAGCAGAAGAGA
>CM060595.1:1290563-1333063 GCA_030578255.1 Tiaroga cobitis
CCCCATGGTTGTGATGAATGTTTTTGATAGAGTGGCGTAAGCTGGTTTAGTGATCATAAGCGCTCAATGGTTTTAATGGTGATGTTCTGCAGTTAGTTTCCATCGCCACACAAGAGCAGTCACTTTCATGCCGTCGATATCACACACACACACACACACACACACACTCACTCACTCACTCACTCACTCACTCACTCACTCACTCACTCACTCACTCACTCACTTTCACACACACTCTCTTTCTCAGTGGTTTTAATGGTGATGTTCTGGTGTGTTTGTCCTGCAGAAACTGGGCCGTGACCCATCAGATGAACACCACACACACACACACACACTCTATCAGTGGTTTTAATGGTGACGTTCTGATGTTTCTCCTGCAGAAACTGGGCCGTGATCCGTCAGATGAAGACCAGTACACACACACACACACACACACACACACACACACACACACACACACACACACACACACACACACTCTCAGTGGTTTTAATGGTGATGTTCTGATGTTTCTCCTGCAGAAACTGGGCCGTGACCCGTCAGATGAAGACCAGTTCACACACACACACACACACACACACACACACACGCACACACACACACTCTCAGTGGTTTTAATGGTGATGTTCTGATGTTTCTCCTGCAGAAACTGGGCCGTGACCCGTCAGATGAAGACCAGTTCACACACACACACACACACACACACACACACACACACACACACACACACACACACACACACACACACTCTCAGTGGTTTTAATGGTGATGTTCTGATGTTTCTCCTGCAGAAACTGGGCCGTGACCCGTCAGATGAAGACTGCTTCTTCGACCTGTTGAGTAAGTTCCAGAGCAGTCGTATGGATGACCAGCGCTGTGAACTGGACGAGCCGACGGACGGAGAGAACGCAGGAGGAGTGGAAGGAAACGGCCTGAACGACAGGATCGGTCAGTCACTGAGATTATAAGACTTTTGGAGTCTCCTACAGTGTTTAAATGCATCTAAGGTCAAAAAACACTTACATTTCCTCAATTTCAGTAGAAGAAAGTCACATGGGTCTAAAACAAGGTATAGAGGGAATGCATTAACGTCACTCTCCCGCCGGACACACTCCCTCAGCCGGACTGAGTGGCAGAAGAGCTGCTGCGTGACTGGAGTTAATAGGGGAAACTGCGAAAACGCGAGTAAAACAAACTATTATCAGTTTAAACTAAAAGTTGGACTCGATATAGTGTTCCTTACAACTTATCAAAGATCCAGTGATCCGTGGATATTGACATGCAGCCAGGAATCGCGTTTCCTGACATTTATATGAGCCTGATTTCGACGCCGGGGAAATAAATTAAGACAATTTGCCTGTAAACGTTTGATATAAATACAATATAGATAGGTCTAAATCCGAGTGATCACTTACATTAATGTTATACTGCATATCATCATATCGTCCAGCCCTAAAACTTGTATAGTTTTTTGTCAGTGTTTATTTAAAAACATCCAATTATGCAGAATATAGTCTGTTCTGTAGCTTTTTGCAGTCTGTGAAAATATACAGTACCTCAGATTTCTGGTCAAATCTAGTTGTACAGTCAATCGCAAAGCTCTTTCCCGTTTTAGATGTGTTTTGTGTGATTTTCACGGCATTCACGCTGAAAACAAATGCAGCCGCTCAGTCTTTTTGCCGCTTAGTGGGCGTGACCGCATTCACTCCGGCCGACGGTGACGTCATGCGCATACCCTCTATTCTCTTTTTCATATTCCATTAAAGTGCTCTATTATGCTATTTTAGAGGATCCTAGTGTTGTTTTGGCGTCTCCTACAATATATTTACATGCGTTCAAGGTCATAAACACTAATATCCTCATAATCTCCACTGCAGCTTCAGCTCTTTCCTCTCAGTGTCTGAAACGCTTCCATCACGGATTCAGTCTCTCTAAGCTCCGCCTCTCTGACAGCTGCTCTGCTGTGATTGGTCAGAAGCCGAACGCTCATGATCATATCTGAATGTCAGCTCTTGATATACAGTGATACGAACAGTAACGATGGCGTGGGTTTCACCGTATCAAACAGCGTCTTCTCGACACGAACAACACGAACCGAACTCTTCCAGTCTCAGATACACTACAGTGTTTGAGGGCGGGGCTAAGAGACGCTGCTCAGCCAATCAGGACCAGAGACGGGCATTATGCAAATTAGTGACAAACCTACGCAGGATCATCAGGAAGTGAGACCGAATTACTGACGACTCGTTTCAGTTCAGAATCACTTCTTTCTTTTAGGAGACAATAACTTTATTCATCTGCACTTTGATCTTTAAAACTTTGCAGCGCTTTTACATTCACAAACAGCATGAAAGGGAATATCTGAAACAGCATAATAGAGGCATTTAAAGGAATAGATTATAATATCACTCACTCGCCTCATGTTGTTTAAACCCCTGTGTGTATTTATATATACAAAATAATCATACACAGTACACACACATATATTATGTAAACAGAAACTTTTATTATGGATGCGATTAATCGTTGCCCAGCACTATTATTATTAAGAAACATAGTTATGCATTGACTAACAATAAGCAATACATTTGTTCATTAACAACAACAAATGGGACCTTATTGTAAAGTGTTACTGCAAAGGTCATATTATTTTATTTATTTTTTCTACTTATTATGCCCCAGACAGCAACATAGTGTCGGCCCAGAGTGGAATCCATGTGTACCGGATGTGGACCGGATCTGGGCCAACACATTATACATAATTTGCATCAGCCGCAGTGTAAGACACATTAATATCATGGTTTCTGTTTGTGTGTGTGTGTGTGTTTCTCAGACGCCAGTCTTCTCTCTTCTCCTCAAACTGAAGAGCTCTTCGATCTGATCGCCAGCTCTCAGAGCCGACGCCTGGACGATCAGAGAGTGAGCGTCAGTAATCTGCCCGGACTCAGGATTACCCACAACAACCTGGGGCACCTGTGTGGAGAGAGCGAGTCTACCGAGCCCAGCGACGACTTCTTCAACATGGTCATCAAGTGCCAGGTGAGAGCTGAGCCGAGTCGAGCCAAGCCCGAGCCTGAGCTGAGCCCGAGCCTAAGCCTGAGCTGAGCCTAACCCGAGCCTGAGCCTAAGCTGAGTCCGAGCCTGAGCCTAAGCCTGAGCCGAGCCTAAGCTGAGCCTGAGCCCGAGCCTGAGCCCGAGCCTGAGCTGAGCCCGAGCCCAAGCCTGAGCCTAAGCCTGAGCCGAGCCTAAGCTGAGCCTGAGCCCGAGCCTGAGCCCGAGCCTGAGCTGAGCCCGAGCCCAAGCCTGAGCCTAAGCCTGAGCTGAGCCTAACCCGAGCCTGAGCCTAAGCTGAGTCCGAGCCTGAGGCTAAGCCTGAGCTGAGCCTAAGCTGTGTCCGAGCCTAAGCCTGAGCTGAGCCTAAGCCTGAGCTGAGCCTAAGCCAAGCCCGAGCCTAAGCCAAGCCCGAGCCTGAACTGAGCCTAAGCCCGAGCCTAAGCCTGAGCTGAGCCTAAGCCTGAGCCCAAGCCTAAGCCAAGCCCGAGCCTAAGCCTGAGCTGAGCCCGAGCCCAAGCCTGAGCCTAAGCCTGAGCTGAGCCTAACCCGAGCCTGAGCCTAAGCTGAGTCCGAGCCTGAGCCTAAGCCTGAGCTGAGCCTAACCCGAGCCTAAGCTGAGTCCGAGCCTGAGCCCGAGCCTAAGCCTGAGCTGAGCCTAAGCCTAAGCCGAGCCAGAGCCTAAGCTGAGTCCGAGCCCGAGCCTAAGCCTGAGCTGAGCCTAAGCCGAGCCTGAGCCTAAGCTGAGTCCGAGCCTAAGCCTAAGCCTGAGCCTAAGCCTGAGCCTAAGCCTGAGCTGAGCCTAAGCCGAGCCTGAGCCTAAGCCGAGCCTAAGCTGAGTCCGAGCCCGAGCCTAAGCCTGAGCCTAAGCTGAGCCCGAGCCCAAGCCTGAGCCTAAGCCTGAGCTGAGCCTAACCCGAGCCTGAGCCTAAGCTGTGTCCGAGCCTAAGCCTGAGCTGAGCCTAAGCCTGAGCTGAGCCTAAGCCAAGCCCGAGCCTAAGCCAAGCCCGAGCCTAAGCCAAGCCCGAGCCTGAGCTGAGCCTAAGCCCGAGCCTAAGCCTGAGCTGAGCCTAAGCCTGAGCCCAAGCCTAAGCCAAGCCAAGCCCGAGCCTAAGCCTGAGCTGAGCCCGAGCCCAAGCCTGAGCCTAAGCCTGAGTCCGAGCCCGAGCCTGAGCCTAAGCCTGAGCTGAGCCTAACCCGAGCCTAAGCTGAGTCCGAGCCCGAGCCTAAGCCTGAGCTGAGCCTGAGCCTAAGCCGAGCCAGAGCCTAAGCTGAGTCCGAGCCCGAGCCTAAGCCTGAGCTGAGCCTAAGCCGAGCCTGAGCCTAAGCTGAGCCCGAGCCTAAGCCTGAGCCGAGCCTAAGCTGAGCCTGAGCCCGAGCCTGAGCCCGAGCCTGAGCTGAGCCTGAGCCTGAGCCTAAGCTGAGTCCGAGCCTAAGCCTAAGCCTGAGCCTAAGCCTGAGCTGAGCCTAAGCCGAGCCTGAGCCGAGCCTAAGCTGAGTCCGAGCCCGAGCCTAAGCCTGAGCTGAGCCTAAGCCGAGCCTGAGCCTAAGCTGAGCCCGAGCCCGAGCCAAGCCTGAGCCGAGGCTGAGCCAAGCCCGAGCGCTGTGTTTCTGTGTTATCAGTGTTGTTGTTGTCAACTAAAACTACTGGGTAGAGTTGCACCAGCCGTTCGTAACTTCTTTCTTAAATTGTAACGTAAAGTCCACACTAGAGGCTTAGTAACTACTAGCTAGTTTGTAACTAACTCTGTACTTTATTCCGTTGCACCATTTGTTCGTAAGGTAGAACTTAGCTAGTAGGTCGTAAAGTCTCCGTAAAGTAATGCGTAGTCGCATAATATGACGTTTAGCCTCGATGAACCAATAGCAGCCTTCAAATACGTGAGCAGAAGTTGTGTTGAAATGCCGTGAATTTCAGTTTATCCTTCATTCTAACTTCTTTTGCCTCACGTTACTAACGGTAAAAATAAGTTTCCATTAAATACGATACTTGATCATAAATAACATAAGTGTTTTTATATATAAATAACATTCAGAAACTGTATTTGAAATTAAATTAATAAGGATCAATAAATAAATATTCATACAAAAAACAAGAAATTACGTTTATTGATTATGACTGATATTTGACATGCACAACATGGACCGATGCACACAGCGGCGCTGTTTAGGACGGGTTCGTGTAAAGAGCTGCTAACAAAGTAATCTTTTCACATAATGTTCTCTCTCTTAAAATGTAAGCGAGTGTAAATGTCATATATGTCTAAAGAATTGAAGTCTGTCAGGTAAAAGAAGAGCTTATTGATGCAGTTCAGTCTGTCTGATATTTTATTCCAACCGTTACTCCTGATCGGAGCTGCCGTAAATATTTAGTTGGAACGTAGAGTTACGTTTAAACTAAGTTTAATGGTGCAACGTAAAAATATTTAGTAGTGCGTAAGTTGTAACTTAGTGCCCATTTACGTCAAAACTAGGCTAAGTTGCAACTTACGCACAGCTGGTGCAACCGGCCCCTGGAGATTATTGAAATAAAGCTGAAACCAAATATAAATATTAGATGAAAAACTTTCTAGATTAGAAATCTAGTAGGGCTGTCAAACGATTAATTGCGTTTAATCGCATCCAAAATAAGTTTGTGTTTATATAATATATGTGTATGTACTGTGTATAATTATTTTGTATATATAAATACACACACATGTACCAGTGGCCGGTTCCCTAGTTCTGTTTATGTGAGTGTGTGTTTCTCTGCTGTTTCTCCGCTCAGTCGTCCCGGATCGACGACCAGCGCTGCTCTCCTCCTGAAGGGGGTCCGCGGGCCCCGACCGTCCCCGACGAGGACTTCTTCAGCCTCATTCAGAGAGTCCAGGCCAAGCGCATGGACGAGCAGCGCGTGAAGCTCCCGTCAGACGACCCGGACCCCGACTCCCCGAACCAAGGCTAGCGCAAACAGACTCGCTCACCAGATCCACAGAAACATGAAGAACACAAGTGCCATCTCAGTATACGCCTCGGTGCTTTACAGCCAACGACACACGCAAACATGCTCTTCTGACTCAGTGTTTTTGTCTCGTTTCCAGTCCAAACATCTCAAAATTCTTAAATCAAGATGCATTTACTAGATGAGTAAAATGCCATATGATAGTATGTCTTGTTTATGGGGAAATAAATCAAAATTAAGTGAGTTTTTGCTTAAAACGTGCAAAATGATCTGCCAATGGGGTCAGAAAAATAATCCTAATTCAAACAGAAACATCATTATTTTTCTGACCCCATTGGCAGATCATTTTGCTTTTTTTAAGCAACAACTCACTTAATTTTGATTTATTTCCCCAGAAAACAAGACATACTATCGTATGACATTTTACTCATCTAGTAAATGCATCTTGATTTAAGAATTTTGAGATATTTGTACTTAAAACAAGACAAAATACCTAGTAAAAAAAAGCATGTTTTGCAGTGATAGAGTTTATATTAATGGGAATAACTGGGCGAATTCACTGGGAATCAGTGGCTGACGTCGTTTAGTGGTTAATTAACCCTTGTGCTTTATCTTGCTTGTAAATCTCTCGGTATTAACAATATTGGACTCAATCTTTTTCTCTCAGTCAGCTCAGGTTCAAGGGCTTTAAAGCTCAGCTGATGCACTTCAGTCTGAGTGAAACACGTCCAGATCGACCAGATCCAGAAGCAAACACAAACAGGGGAATCCAGGATTCAACAATAACAGAAGGACAGATTTATAAGCGTGTTTGTAGGCCTGTCCAGAACACCACAAGTGTAACAAGGTTAGAAAAATGATCAAAAACAAATTTAGGAAGTTGTTTTATCCTTGTGAGCAAAGTCACGTATTAGCCCAATGCTATAATAATATGAACTAGCATTTTGGGGGGAAAGAAAATCCGGTAGCACCTTATGTTACAGTCCTGTTCCTCGTGTACATACTATGTATAGTTATTACAATAGCTGGGTATTAGTAATAATAACTTAACCTGCCCCTAATCCTAACCTTGACCCATGTAGTTACCTTATATTACCAGTACTTTCTTAGTGCTGTAAGTAATGTACAGTACTGTAATATAAAGTTGCAACTTACAGAATTATTAGGCAAGTTGATTTTCTGATCATATTTTTTTCCAGGCACATTTATACCAATTCCAAACCACATTAATCTTAATACCTACTATTAATTTTGTATTTGATCATTTCTAAGTGATATATAATTTAATAATAATAATAAAAACACCTTATATTCAGGTGTGCATAATTATTAGGCACGTTTTCTTTTACAGATAAAATGAGCCAAAAAGAGATTTAACTAATTAATTATTAAATGCCCATGAGAAGGATGCAATACTAGAAATTACATTGGACAGTGAAATGCTCATTGGTGATGAATGTATGATGAAATACAAAATTAATAGTAGTTATTAATGTGGTTTGGAATCGGTAAAATGTGCCTGGAAAAAAATACGATGAAAAAATCAACTTGCCTCATAATTCTGCACGCACTGTATATTAGCAGCACCTTCTAAATACTGTAAGCAGACTGTACTGTAAAATAAAGTGCAGCTGAATATCCTCTCCAGGTCGGGAACACAACATGAGGATAAAGTAATCAGGGAACGCCACATGAAGCCAAACAACGACTGAACACAGTTTACACTCACATCTGTATTTCTTTTAGTGCTAGAAAACTCTTGACACCGTTTGTCGGTGTAGTTTCTGCTTATACATTCTTTATAATGTTCTTTACAGGGCCAATAAAGCATCCGAGACTCTTTACCAGCCGCTTACGAAGAGCGTCTCCATCTGAGCATTAATAAGCAGCACATTAGTTACATGTTAAAGCTATATATAGTTATTATATCAGTTTTCCAGCTCACAGCGAACGTTCTCAGAAGTGACAGAACGTTTATCTAATGTTCTCGAAACGTTAACATTATTTATACATCATTCATGGAATGTTTTTTTCTCTGAAATGTTTCAGTTGGTCGTTCATCTAACGGTTTTTAAATGTAACAACTTTGTTTCGGAATGTTCAGCAAACATACAAAAGTAACTTTACATTCTGTTTGAAGAATGATGAAATGGAATGTTCGCGTAACGTTCACATACAGTCGAACCAAGAATGATTCAGACACCAGATATAGTGTGTGCAGGACACTACAGTTCATTTCTGTTAGTGAGGAGAGCAAAATAAAGTCAACTGTGACATATTACACCCAAATATTCTTCATACAGCGACTACCAGTGACATTTATAAACATTCAGGACCAAAAATTACTTGCGTCTGGTGTTTTACTCGAGTGTACATATGAGAAACTCACCCCAGTATGTGTAAGACTTTATACGCGATAATAAGGTACTCTCTCTCTCTTGGTTTCAATGCATACCATAGTTATTACAATGTTGACAAAACCAACACTAGACGAGGAAGCGATTAGGATTTTTAAAGGTAACTTCCTTATATTTCAATATTTGCAAGGAAACATGAGCAGACTTGTGGGTTCATCTACAACGGTCGCCACAACATACATTTTCTAAAAATATACAGTCAAACCAAAAATTACACTAAGACACTATAGTTCATAGTAATTCAAATAAAGTAAACTGTGACATATTATACCCAAATATTCTTCATACAGTGACTACCAGTGACATTCGGGACCAGAAATGATTCCTCCACTTTGACCTGACCATGTTTTGCTGAAGTGTGTTTTCTGTAATTGCTAATGCTCTTTTTACACACACACTGAACAACATGAAGCATTGCTTGGTCACTGGTTGAGCTAAACTGGTATTATCTAATTGTGTAGTTAAATTTAACAGCTGACAGATATTCAACATAATTCATGTGTGAGAGTCTAACAGAAGGACGGACAAAACCAGTCAAATATCCACTGAGTTCTGCTCATATTATATCACCCTTTTCTAAACTATAGCGAATAAACTGTGATAATGTGAGAAAAGTGTCTGAATACATTTTGGTTTGACTGTAAACCTTACTGAAAATAATGTTGTCATAACTTAATGTGAACATGAGTGAAATGTTCAGTAGATTAAACTGTGTGTAATAAAGCATTAGTGAATTCGCCCCGTTGTTTGAGACGTTCAGATTAACCTCGTCATCATCACGTGTTTCTCGCCCACCGCCTTAAAGAGAGAAACCCGCAGACTCTGATTGTATTCTTTGATATTGTGTTTTCTGAGCGCTCCAGCAGTGTTGTTCTGGTGTGTGTGTGTGTGTGTTATTGACAGTATGTCCACTAGTGCCGCTGTATCTTTGACCTTCTTAATCGCAAGTGCATTTGTGTTGGGCTTTACGCGGTGTTTTCCTCGAGCTGCTGACACACATTATAGGGCTGCGCAACTTTCTCACTTTATCTCCATCTCTTTTCAATTCCAAGATATTGTACCAGACATGTATTTATTGAAAGTGTTGAGAAATATCTGGAAAAAAAAAAAAGAGTTTTTAAGTATTGTTATAATGTGGGAAATTAAAGTATGTGAATGTTCATGGAAGTGCCAGTTCATAAGTTTCCATAAGCTGCGAGTTTGGACATTGATTGAGTTGCTTAAGTCGATCAATACTTTAGTCATTTGTGGCCAATGATCAGCAGACTAATGTTTTAGATGAATTAAACGTAATTTTGATGTTCAAGTAGAGCAATTTGTGCAAATTTAGTAGTTTTGGAGGGAATTAAAATACTTCTAAAGTCTAAACACTGCCATCTTGTGGTAGAAATAAGCAAAGGCCATCATTTTTTTTAAGAAAGTCTAATGCATTATGTATAATTTTAAAATATTTATTAAGTTACTTTTACTTTAAGAAGCTAAACAGCTGATTCATATTGATTAATAATATGTTTCTACTGATCCATGATGGTTGTAACTAAAATAGCCCTCATTTCTAATACTCACAAAATATCAGGAATAGTGGAAATATGGATTGGATTCATAATGATGTGATGAGGTTAAATTCAGAACTGTATTAGTTACAAATGTAACGGTAAATTATTAAAAATATATATTTAATTTGTCATGGTTTAACAGAAATATTTCCTGAATTGTGATATAATTGTGTTGTGAATGAGTGTGAAAGCCTGTGAAAAGCCATTTCCCCAATGTACATAAATGTTTTATATTTATTTCCTGTTCATGGACATGGGAATGAATCCCTTGATTTTAATAAAATGTTTATGAAAATTATATTAAGCACTCATCTTTTTCAACAGAGAAATATTAGAGTGAAAATCAATACTGGACACGAGGCTCTTCTGGCTTTATTTTAATATATACTTGTGTATCACTACTGATCAAAAGTTTGGGGTCGGCTTGATTGTATTAAAAAAATGTTTTAGAAATAAGTCTCTTCTGATCAAATCATCACATTCATTTGATATTTTTACCGTATGAAAACGAGTCGTTTGTTTCCTCCCACGAAACTTTAGAAGAAACATCACTAACAATGTAAGATATTTAATGTTTCTGAAAGAGTCTCTTCTCTTTATTTGATCCAAAATACAATAAAAACAGTGAAATATTAATGCAATGTAAAATATCTTTTTTCTATGTTGAATATATAATAAAGTGTAATTTATTCCTGAATTTCCAGCATCAGTCTTCACAGTGTCACATGATCCTTCAGAAATCACTCTAATATGATGATCTGATGCTCAAGAAACATTTATGATTATTATCAGTGTTGAAAAATAAAAGTTATTTACATTTTTATGTTTTATGATTCTTTGATGAATAGAAAGTTATAATAGCATTTAGTTGAAATAGAATCTTTTTTAACATGTTTTTACTGTAACTTTTGATCAATTTAATGCATCCTTGATATATTAATGTATTAATTAAATTATTTATTTTGACATATCACGCCATCATGCCTGAACTCCTGTAATATGTTCTCTGTGATGGATTGAAGGGAACGTCATCATGAACTCTGTGCGTCTAAACACTACATGCGTTTTCGTACTAAACATACAGACATTACATTTATCAAGTTTGCCTTGACGAACTTTCCTTGTCCAACTCATTTAGCCAATAAACGAAACCATTAAATTAGTTTGCCTCTTAAACTTCAGTCCACCCTGTTACATTGGTGCTGCTTGCCCTTTAAAATCTTAAAGTCCCCCTGTGGTGTAAATCCAGCGTTTAATGTTGTTTATGTGTGTATGTGGTGTTTTTAATACGCTTTAAGACACACCGTGTGTAAGTTCATAAGTCGACAGCATTGCTGAGTATTTCCTGCTTAAAACTGCAGTGAACCAAAGACAGTCTCAAAAACACGGTTTGAAATCGCTGGTGTTTCTGACGTCACAAACGACCTTGTAACCAATCAGATCAACGTGTGATCGTCAACCAGTGGATCTCTGAGCTGAGTGAGGGAGTGGAGGCGGGGCTCATTTGCATATTCATAGAACCACGCATACTAAATGAGGCGAGTGTGTCGAGTTACATTCAAGATATTTTAAAGCATTTTTCCAAGGATAAAATGTTTGAATATGATATTTTGAGATCAAAGATGAGTTTTAAGGGATGAAATTATAGGGGGCTTTAAATCACATGACTTGCAAGAACTGACATAATATCCTTCTAGGTAAAACAACTTATCTAATAGTGTAAAACAGAACATTAATTTATACTGGACATAAAAATGTTTGCTTCTTTTAGTAAAAATAGATTTTATATAGCTATTAAAACTCGTCCTAAATGTAAATGTTCTTTTCTAGCTAGTAATGGGCTTTATGAGCTTAAAACGTCCGCCCTGTTGCATTGGTGTTACTTGTCAATCATTTTATCCCTTAAAAATCATCTTTGATCACCAAAATTACATATTTAAGCGTTTTTGTCCTTGAAAAAAGTTCTTCATGCCTTAAAATATCTTCACCTTCACCCTGTAAATCGACACCCTCGCCTCATTTAGTATGCACGGTTCTATGAATATGCAAATGAGCCCCGCCTCCACACTAGCTAGTAACGGGCTTAAAACATCCACCCTGTTACATTAGTGTTACTTGCCCTTTAAAACCCTAAGTATACGCCCTAAATCACATGACTTGCTAGAAGTGACATCATTTCCTTGGAGGGAACTTTTCTCTTTTGTAGAAGACTTATCTAATAGTGTAAAACATAACATGTCTGTCCACCCTGTTCTGTTGATTTACACTGGACATAATTAGCCGATACTGTTTCCTAAATGTAAATCTTCTGCTAGCATGTGCTTTTCTAGCTAGTAATGTGCTTTATGAGCTTTTTTTGATCACCAAAATGACATATTCAAGCGGTTTTTCCTTAAAAAAAGTTCTTATGCCTTAAAATATCTTGAATGTAACTCGACACCCTTGCCTCATTTAGGGTTCTATGAATATGCAAATGAGCCCCGCCTCCACACTAGCTAGTAATGTGCTTTATGAGCTTAAAACATCCGCCCTGTCGCATTGTTTAAGTGTGTGTAACAGGGTGGACAAACTTCCTCGTGAACCACATGTGACCTGGTCAGAATTATCAGTGTGTTTTTATGATAGACAGACATTTTCTCCCACTGATAAGAGAAAAAAAATTACATTTTAATACATTTTTAACTCAACTCAAGTCTGAAATCCACCAAAGCTGTAGAAATGCATGTGAAATCAGCCTGAAATGAACATCGTGAAGAGAGAAGGAGCCAATCCTGATCCATCCCTGCATTCCTCCGGTCCCTCCCATCAGCCCACCGCCTTCCCAGAATGCCGTGCGTCTATATAAAGCGGCGTTGAGCGAAGGAGGGCTGGCGTGCAGCGGGTCACACACACAGACAGGAGCCGGACACACACACACACACAGAGAGAGAGAGAGAGACAGGTCAGTGGAGAGGAAGTGCAGTGAGTGAATGAGACTGGCTTTAATGTGTGTGCGTGTGTGTGTGTGTGTGCGTGTGTGCGTGTGTGTGTGTGTGAGTTAAGCTCTTTAAGGTCTTGCTGTAGCATGAGAATCAGAGTCACTTCTGTGTTTGTTCAGCTGCAATGTCAAACCGGACAAATCCATGATGCTTTATCATGAGAACACGACCTCACTTCCGCTGAGGAATAAACACACTGATGGAAACAATGGCCTGTTTCTCTATCGTAAACACAGCCTTGTTTACGTAACAAACAAACAAACAGAGCCGCTCTCTTAAAGCTACGGCGCGCACACTGTCGCTATGGCAACAGCGGGAATGACCAACATCCTGCGTTTTTTCCCCGAGGTCTGCCGGGATTGGGAATATTGAAAGGCTTCTGCTGCTTGTGGCTTCTTTATTGGCTTTAATGGTTCAAATGCGCACAAAAGGTTCTTTAAAGTGGAAAAACTATGAAAAAATTGTTAATTTAATGTTTTTATTGTTGCTTATATGTTTATGTGAGTGAACGAGTGGATCTCTGAGCTGAGTGAGTGAGTGGAGGCGGGGCTCATTTGGATATTCATAGAACCGCGCATACTAAATGAGGCGAGGGTGTCGAGTTACATTCAAGATATTTTAAGGCATGAAGATTTTTTTTCAAGGATTAAAAAAAAAATCATTTTGGTGATCAAAGACGAGTTTTAAGGGATAAAATGGCGGACTTTACGAACGGTTCTTTGGGGAACCAAGAAAAACTGTTCTTAAATGGATTTTGCAGCATGAAAACCCCTTTTGTAAGCTTTCTGCTTAAGAGTGTGATCGACAGCTGCAAAGGAACATCTTTTTTTAGCGCCGGGTCTGTTGGTTATGAATCTACATGACAGGACGGTATCGAGGTTTCCCGTATTAATGTCCACAGACGATTGACATGACGCAGACGCTCATTAAAACACATGCTGCTCATTCTAAATTTTGATTTATGAGGTCATATGTGAAATTTAATCTGCTGGTGTTCCTAAAAATTAGCTTGGTAACACTTTATTTTAAGGTGATGTAGTGTCGTATAGTAATAACAGTATATTATGCATAATTACAAGTAACTAACCCTAAACTAAACCCTAACCGTAACGCTATAGTAACAGTACAGGACTTATTTGAGTAAGTATGTAACCTGAGCTTTTCATGAACAGGCTCTTGGCTTCAAAGCAGAAAATGTTGTTCATGAACTTAATATTATGTCATTATGTTATTTCATTAAATGTTACTACATATGACATCTGCCAATCTTGAAACCCTGTGTTTGCACTTCTGTTGCAACTCTCATGTCTCTACAGATTAAATTATATATATCATTTATATATAAAACATTTAAAAAAATTATGTTTATTTTTTATTACATTTATTTACAATTGTAATTACAATATTCAAATTAACTTATTATATAATATCATTTAGGAGTAAATGTTATTTTGTAGTTATTCATTAACTTCTATTAACAAGAATTATTTGTTTGATCATATATATATATATATATATATATATATATATTATAAGGTTTATATATTTTTTATTACATTTATTTATTTATTTTTTTACAATATTTAAATGAACTTTTATATTATATTATATAGTTTAGCAATAAATTTTACTTTTAACTTCTATTAACAATAATTATTTCTTTAATCGTTTATCTTTAACTTGGCAAATTAAGTGTAAAAACACAATTTGAATGAAAACTGAGAACATGCTGAGATTACCAGTTATATTCTGCATATGATGTCACTTCCTGTGCATCAAAATTTTAAGGAATGCTCTATTTTTAAAGCAATCATGGGCAATTTTCACTACAATGACAATGAAAAAACAAACAAATTATTTTACAAATGCAGGATATTTAAGTGAGACCCGAGTGATCAGTGTGAGGGACTGAAGCACGAGCAGCTGCTGAGACTCATACTCACACCAGCTTTATATAGAAACTATTACAGTTCCCCGCCTCACACACGCCGACACGGATCCGTTACGCTCTCTAGTAGCCGAAAACTTAAAGTGATTTCCCAAATGTTACATAATCTAAGTCCATCCTAACCTTTCTAAACTTTCACTAATTTTGGTGCGACGCCTTACTGCATCTTTAGCTTTGCTTTTAAGTCTAAATGGGTCTCAGAAAATGGTTAATAAAACACTAAATGTTTAATAAAACAAATAAATAAAACCGTTTTAAAAGTAACATCCTTATATTTCAATATTTGAAATGAAACATGACTAGACTTGTGCCTTCAGCAGCATTATATATATATTTATATAATACATACAAAATCATATTATAATTAATATAATTGTGTCTATATATATATATATATATATGTAAAATTGTACAGTGTGTTGGAGTTTGTCTCTATATTCATAAAATTAAAATGTATGCATTAATATTAATATATGTTATCATATAAATATATATATTAGAGTATTTTAATAATACATTTTCAAAGCTCAAGTTTCTGCTTTGCATAGCCAGAATGACTCATAAGCAGCAATATTTTCATTTATACTTTGAGGAGCTGATACATGTGGCCGTATTGCTGATATTCCAATGTGAAACAAACATTTAAAACTAAAATGAATGCTTTATTTTAAATGCCTTTTGCACGACACACTAAACATTGAAATCTATCAAATAATGACCGTTGAGTATTCAATTAATTACACAAGCTGTAAGTCATCGGGACATAAACGGGGCACAAAATCCAGCGTTTCCAGGGAATGGCACACATACTGTAGTTCATAACCCTGAACTGTATATACTACAATCTAACATGGATAAAGCCATATTCATACCAGTTAGACCAGTTAGGCCAGAACAACAGTCTCACATGCCGTAGAGTCCATCAAAATCCCCATAATTGGCCCGAGCGCGAGTCCTAAAGCGTCCAGCGCTGATTCAGGCCTTCGGTGACATTTACCGTGACCCGGGGTCATAAACCATCTCACAGCAACTGGAGAAAAGATCAGCGCACTCGTTACACAATACTTCACAAAACACAGATATGAGCTGCAAGTCCAGTTCTGGCTGAGAAAAAGCTGCAAAATTAAACATTTTTACACCAAAAGTGGCTTTTCGGAAGCACTTGCTTCTGGTGTTTTACTCGAGTGTACATATAAGAAACTCACCACAGAATGTGTAAGACTTTATACGCGATAATCTCTCTTGGTTTCAATGCATACCATAGTTATTACAATGCTGACAAAACCAACACTAGACGAGGAAGCGATATTTGCAAGGAAACATGAGCAGACTTGTGGGTTCATCTACAACGGTCGCCACACGTACAGGTGAAACTCTTATTGTGCAAAAGTTATCATTTTGATGATTATGGCTGACAGCTTATGAAAACCCCAAATTCAAAATCTCAGAAAATTAGAATATCACATGAAATCAATAAAAAAAGGATTTTAAACACAGAAATGTCGGCCCTCTGAAATGTATGATCATGCATATGTATATAGTTATATATACTAAATATATTAGTTTCACCTTTTAATTTGAATCACTGAAATACATGAACTTTGCACGATATTCTAATTTTCCGAGTTTCACCTGTACATTTTCTAAAAATATACAGTTACAGTCAAACCAAAAATTATTCAGACACCAGATATCATTTTTTATATGTTTTAACTAGTGTGTGCAGGACACTATAGTTCATAGTAATTCAAATAAAGTAAACTGTGACATATTATACCCAAAATAACAGCTGAAGTGTGTTTTCTGTAATTGCTAATGCTCTTTTTACATTCAGGAATAACGTTTTATAACTTAATGGAAGCGCTTAAACGTTCTTAAAACATATTTCTGTCTTCAAAGGCATGCCGAATCATCATCATCATAATAATAATACAACAATGTCATGATCTTTTTCAAAACACATTTTGTGTTGCATTCAAACAGTTATGGGGTTAAAGGTCAGAGCTAACAATAGATCCGAGCACATTACTCTCAGTGCCCTTTATTTGACTAACGTCTTATATGAAAATCAGTCTTCGACACAGTTGTCTCAAAGCCACAGCAAAAGCTCCAGCCGTGAGCAGAGATCATGCACACGGGACGATATTCATCTTCATTAAAGTAGTGCCTCTCTTTCAAACTAAAGCAAAGAGCAGCCTCGAGTCTAGAGCACAGCATTTGCATGAGAAGTATTGCGGGTCACATGACCAAGAAGAGAAAAGGATCTGTTTACACTTGCCATCAGACCCGCCAAGACAGAGTATCTCAGCCGAGCTCTCAGAACAGTAAGACACGCTCTTTATAATAACCGTCTCTCTAGAGTCTTTATGCTTTCATAAATCCTGTGGTGTGTGAGTGTCACTAACCTAGTCTTTATACACTTACTAACATGCATTAGTTAAACTGCAGGCTGTGCTTGAGATGTGAAGTAGAATTATATGCATAAACACAGAGCATTAAATACCTCTGCAGCAATAACTGAGTATAAACAAATGAGAATGAATAAAGAGTTTGAGAGTTTTGAATTCCAGTCGCCTTTATGCTGTTTACAGCAACGCTCATATTATCTGTAAGCTGTGTGTTCCTGTTCTGGTTTGGGTTTGAGGTGTGACCCGTCAAAGTGACAGCTCAAATATGTCACGTTTGTTCATAAGCTTCTCATAGAGCCTGTCGGTACACGATCCGTTCCACCTGCACGAACCCTGATAACAGGGAGCCTTCTCTCAACGCTATGAACAAACTTTCTTACAGTAACGTTAATAAAGTGTTTGTTCAAAGCAGAGGCGGACAGAGTACAGAGCTTTGTTACTTGAGTAAAAGTACAGATACCCCTTGCTAAATTTTACTCAAGTACAAGTAAAAGTACTACATTCAGATGTCTACTTAAGTAAAAGTACTAAAGTACTTGTTTTTAAAAGTACTTGAGTATCAAGAGTACAAGAGTAGATTTTCTAAATATTGCATTACTAATCTACTGCCACAGTGCTTACATTTATGCACAGAAACGTCCTACATGGAGTTATGAAAAATGGTAATGTTAATACCTTGGAGAATGTAAAAGGTATTGAAAGTAAAATCAAGTCATTTTCATCTTTTTACCATGTTTCTTTATTTAATTTAATTAAATTTTTGGGGGGTCCCATCTTTAAATGTGGGGACAACACACACACACACACACACACCACATGTAAGGGTGGCGCTGCCAATAAAGCACCTAAAAGCTGTCACAAAGAACCGGCAAAAGGAATGATTATGAATATGTAAAATATAGCAAGGAGATATTTTAATTGTTTATTAATAAACACTTGTTAATAAACAAGTGTTTTCTTTGTCAGTGTCGGCTAGATGAAGTTGACGATGCTGACTCGTGATCTTCAGTAGTGAACGCGCCAGAGAGAAATGCACATTTCATACGGATTACATAAGCAGAGAGCAATCTGTAGTCTGTTTTCTTTCGTTTTGAATTTTTCTGTTTAAAAGTAGACATGTCTGTGAGAGGCAAGTAGGCTACCTTATACACTGAGTTTCGGTTCATTTATGAGACGAGATCCAGTTCACGTGCCGGCGCCTCCGTTTCTTATCTATCCTCTGCTATTTACTTCTTATTTATTAAACCCAGGCAATTGGTTGATGAAACATTGATTAAAATTAAGATACAATTAATGCAAAACGAAATTCAGGTTAAAGAAAGGTTTTGTGTTTTCTGTTTGATGTCTCTGTGAAAGTTTTAAAGCATCTTTTAGTGCCGCTTTCAGAGCGCTCACGTCCGTAACGGAGAACACGTCCATAACATTGTTTTTTCCTCATAAATGTAAACCCGAAAAATAAAATAAAACAAAATTAATATTTGATGTACTGTGGAGACTGAGCGCCAACCCTTCTTCATTCGCTGGGTAGTAGCCTACTTTGGTTTGCGCAGTGTAATTCACATAATCAGTAAAAATATATTTTGCCTCCTAAAGTTTTTTTTTTAAGAAATCAGAAATCCCTCATGGCTACGCCACTGCCACATTTGAACCTGACTGTGTTAAACACACCACATACTCAAGAACATCAAACCAAATGCTTGGCTTACATTAATGTGTAATCTAAAATCTGACCATGGAGTTGACTTTGGCGGAAAGCTGAAGGTGATTGCTGATAGGCTGTCCCAATCAGTGGCGGCTGCACAATCCAATCACGTTTGAGAGGGAAACAACAAATTGAGGGTTTCCGAGATTTTTCTTTTTCTTTTTTTACTCGGGTACTCACGGTTATGGATAGAAATGTATTGGAGTAAAGAGTACAATATTTGCCTCTCAAATGTACTTGAGTAAAGTCATGAGTACTCCCCAAAAATGATACTCGAGTAAAGTACAGATCCCTCAAAATTGTACTTAAGTACTGTACTCAAGTAAATGTACTCCGTTACTGTCCGGCTCTGGTTCAAAGTTATCTGGTCTTTAATAATGTTCTCACAACGTTTGCACAAAAACACTATTTATACATCGAACGTTTCAATTGGACGTTGTTTAAATGTAACGACTTGTTTCGGAACGTTCAGAGACCATTCAAAAGTAACATTATTCCCATAATGTTTGAAGAATGATGAAATGGAATGTTCACATAACCAAGAAAACACATTTTAAAAACTGTATGTCTGGAGAACATCCCTGAATAACGTTTAAATAATGTTCTCAAAACGTTAGCACAAAAACATCTTCTATGGAACGTTTAGAATTGTTTTAGTTGGATGTTCGTCTAACGTTTGTAAATATACAGGTGAAACTCGAACAATTAGAATATCGTGCAAAAGTTCATTTATTTCAGTAATTCAACTTAAAAGGTGAAACTAATATATTATATAGACTCATTACATGCAAAGTGAGATATTTCAAGCCTTTATTTGTTACAATTGTGATGATTATGGCTTACAGCTTATGAAAACCCCAAAATAAATTTTTACATTAACATTGAAATCAATGATCAATGACAGTGAATATTTATTGAATAATAAATAATTCTTTCATTTGTCAAAAATAAACAGAAAATAGAACAAACTTTGCTAAAGTGGTTGTTTTTAACAAGTATTAACATAGACATTATTAAAAACATATTATTTTAGCTAAATTAATTATATCAGTAGGCTACTGTCTTTTACAAGTGTCTGTAAAAGACCTCCCCACCTCATACATTTATACGATTTTTAAACAAAATAAACCACTTTTATTATTTATTTCCACACAAAATCGGTTATGTTAGATAAAAACATATATTTTTTTCTGCAATCATACACTATTGGAGGAGTGAAAAGCACATTTGTGTTCTTTTAGCCCCGTTGTAACCAGAACTACAGAAACATACTGTAACTTTCAAGACTCAAAACTGCCAGAAAGAGCATTTATTGTAACTAAACTACACAGATCAACACACGAGCACATTTGCACTGTTCTGGGTGCCCCCCATAACATAAGCACTGCTGAAAACAGTCAAATGTGGTAAAAGTGTGAAAGCTTGTCTTGTTTCTGCCTATCTATGTGAGCAGCAGATACCTAATCCCTCCTGCAAATCATGTTTATAAACCTATAATGGTTATTTACATTTTTAGAGCTGTCGGGACTGATTTCCCGGGAAATTGCATACGTGCGTCTCCGCGGGTCACGTGATATCTATAGATCCAGCAGTGGGTAGAATAAAGCTGACAATCTGTAGTCACAACGAACGAGAAGAACTGGCCACGGGTCATTCAAAACCTCCCGAAGAATCATGGGTTATAAAAACAAAACAAAATGTTATTTTTGTGTCCATCTGCTCGTGTACACCGTCGAACTGCATTCATCCGCGCAGAGCCGAAGCACAACCAAAACAATGTTCTTCCGCCTAACGCGTGTAGAGACAGTAGTCTTAAAGGCACAGCAGCACAAAACAGCTCGTTTAATTCTGTGATTCGTTTCGGTTTTTGTTTTGTTATTATCTGCTCACACATCCGACATGATTTTGAATGGACTGGTGGAGGTTCATTATAGAATGAGTGACAGGACTTCAAATCTACATTACAGGTAGTCCCGTTTACTTGGACTAATTTTTTTTGTCTTTTATTGCAGGATAGCTCCTAATCTCTCACATAACAGACAACCATGGCAGGTGAGCAGAATTTCTTTCCTCTACAATATTTTATGGATTTATTAGACGTACATTGGCGATTGTTTTATGGAGCCAGTCCCTTGAATGAAAGAGAGATTGAGAGATTGTTAAAAGCAGACGTGTGAGGACTCACAATCCTTCAGGGAGAGCCAAACAGATGGAGAAACTGACCTCTACACACACTTACACATTCGGGACTCTGTCACTACTGGATCACTGTGCGAATTAATGTCAATGACAAACAGAAATATCGCTAACGCTAACTGATAAATAGATGCTATAACGAATAAACAGATGGCAGTCCGTATATGACCACACAAATAAACGACTTTTCATTCGTCATCGAGATGTTATGGCCTCTGGTGACCTCATGTGGACATTCGTTGTATTGCAAGAGGCTCTTACAGTAGCCGGCTCTCTATGTTATATACAGTGGTAATAATTAAGACAGTAACAGGAAAGAGGAAAAAAGACATATACAACTACTCAATTTTGAGTTATTGATAACAAGAAATCGAAAAAAAAGCATAAAAATAACCTATGTTTGAACGAACCTGTTTTATTTATTTGAGAACCGAATAAAAACGTTCTAGGAACGTTCTTATAAACTAAGGTTCCCAGAACGTTGCAGGGTGGTTATTTTTAATATCCTAAAAAATTAACTTATACAGAACGTTCCCCAATGGTTATTTTTAGGTTAGTAGGCTATAATAACCATGTAAAATAACGTACCAATTAAAACGTTGCCGATGTTTGACCAACACGGAGCTCTGAAATTAGTTTAATACCTCTAGCATTTGTGTTGAAATGAGGTAGGCTAAATTAAAATGTGTTTGTAATGATCAGATAAATCCAACTTTTTAGCTAAAATATTAACTTACTTATATATTAAAATATCTACTTACTGCACTCGCTTTCTCTTGTCTTCCACAGAAAACCGCGCTTAATTTAAATATTAACGGTCGTTTCGTTTTACTGGCTGACTGACTAGAATTCGTTTATGATCTTTTTATTGAATAATTACTTATGATTAATATAGAAGTGAGAGTAAATATGATTTCGGATAAATGTTACACCCTTATTGAAGAGAACATGATGTTAATCGAGAAGTTGTTGTTTACGGACCAAAAAAAGCACATAGCTACCGCTAAACTGTAGGCTACTTTAAGTCAAATTGTTTATTTATTTTTTAATGTCTGTGAATAAATGTCATATTTTATTAATTATAGATTGTGTTGAAGTCATTGTTATTTAGTCTTGAAGAAATGTACAATCTGGGTACCTCGTGAATATACAGTCAAACCAGAATGTATTCAGACACCTTCAACTTTTCTCACATTATTAACGAGTTTATGCGCTATAGTTTTGAAAAAGGTAACAAAATATGAGCAGAACTCAGAGTTCGTAGATCAGTGGATATTTGACTGGTTTTGTCCGTCCTTCTGTTAGACTCTCACACATGAATTATGTTGAATATCTGTCAGCTGTTAAATTTAACTACACAATTAGATAATACCAGTTTAGCTCAACCAGTGACCAAGCAATGCTTCATGTTGTTCAGTGTGTGTGTAAAAAGAGCATTAGCAATTACAGAAAACACACTTCAGCAAAACATGGTCAGGTCAAAGAATAATTTTTGATCCCAAATTTGTACAAATATTACTGGTAGCCACTGTATGAAGAATATTTGGGCATAATATGTCACAGTTTACTTTATTTTGCTCTCCTCACTTACATAAATGAACTATAGTGTCCTGCACACACTAGTAGAAATATATAAAAAATTATATCTGGTGCCTGAATAATTTTTGGTTTGACTACAGATTTTACACATAGAGTTCAGGGTCAAACCTGTTGTGTGAAGCTCTTCGCTGTTGCCATGGGAGATGTTGGCAACAGTTGCCATGGCGACCGACCTCAAGCATTCAGATCTACCTGAAGGAAAGTGTGTGTCAGAAAATGGGGTCGGGATGTTCAAGTAAATTAGCAATCGCTGTGGCGAAACCAGAGGGTGAAGTATTCGGCCAGAAACATTCAAAACTTCAGATCCCAACAGAGTTTGATAGGACTGAGATCTCAGATGATCAGTATTTCCACACAATAGCCTAATAATAATAGAAATGCTGCCTCTGTTTATTCAGATGTTACATTTGGACTAATTTGAATGGATTTGTTGTTTCACAGATAAAATTAAAAATGCTAAGATCGTCTTCGTCGTGGGTAAGTTGAGTTACTTTTACATTTCACAACTTTGTAAAGTATAACCCGCATTTTTTCAGTGTGATTGAATTTGTTTTTTTTTTTACAATGTACACTATGCTGTTCAAACATATGGAATAGTTAAGATTTTTAATGTTTTTGAAAGAGTCTCTTCTGCTCACCAAGACTGCATCTATGATAAAAAATCCAGTAGAAATAGTGAAATATTATTCCAATGTAAATCTGCTGGTTTCTTTGTGAATATATAGTAAAGTGTAATTTATTCCTGTGATTTAAAGCTGCATTTTCAGCATCATTACTCCAGTCTTCAGTGTCACATGATCCTTCAGAAATCACTCTAATATGATGATCTGAAAACATTTATGATTATTATCAATGTTCAACCCAATTGCTATTTTTGTGGAAACTAATACATTTGATTTTTTTGGATTCTTTTATGAATAAAAAGTTCAAAAGAACAGCAGTTATTAGAAATATAATCTTTTGTAACATTATAAATGTCTTTACTGTCTCTTTTGATCAGTTTAATGGGTCTATTTTTTAAATCTAACTTACCCCAAACTTTTGAATGGAAATGTATCACGGTTTAGAAATATATATATATATATATATATATATATATATATATTAAGCAGTTTGCAACACTGATAATAATCATAAAGATTTCCTGAGCATCAAATCCTCATATTAGAGTGATTTCTGAAGGATCATGTGACACTGAAGACTGGAGTAATGATGCTGGAAATTCAGCTTTAAATCACAGGAATAAATTACACTTTACTGTATATTCACATAAAAAACAGATATTTTAAATAACAATAATATTTCACATTTTTACAGTATTCTTTGATCAAATAAATGCAGCCTTGGTGAGCAGAAGAGACTCTTTTAAAGTAAATGATCCGTGTTTCTCCCTCCGTGTGGTCAGGCGGCCCTGGCTCTGGGAAAGGCACCCAGTGTGAGAAGATCGTGGCGAAGTACGGCTACACACACCTGTCCTCAGGTGACCTTCTGCGAGCCGAGGTGGCGTCCGGCTCCGACAGGGGAAAACAGCTGCAGGCCATCATGCAGAAAGGAGAACTCGTGCCTCTGGTCAGTGCGCGTCCGGGCCGGTCAGCAGGGTTTTAATTAACACATGCGGGTTAAAATCAACTAGTAACACTGTCAAATCACGAGCCAATTTGGCGTGTTACTTATTATGTTTACTCACTTTGCTGGGGAAGTTCGTGTAAAGCCGGGTTTGAAAACCTTTTCACAATACTAATTTTGAATATGGGGTTTTCATAAGCTGTATGCCATAATCATCACAATTATAACAAATAAAGGCTTGAAATATCTCACTTTGCATGTAATGAGTCTATATAATATATTAGTTTCACATTTTAAGTTGAATTACTGAAATAAATGAACTTTTGCACGATATTCAAATTTGTCGAGTTTCACCTGTATATTATGGAAGCTTGTTTCCGCCACCGAAAAAAAAAAAAAAAAAAAAAACTTTTTATCTCAGAATTGCGACTCTATATCTCGCAATTGTGAGATAAAAAGTCGCAATTTTTTTTTTCAATTGCGAGAAAAAAAAGACAGAATGGCGGGATTTAAACTCACAATTCGGACTTTTTTTCTCAGAATTGCGAGATATGAATTCAGAATTCGTGAGAAATAAAGTCGCAATTCTGAGAAATAATGTTATGAAGTTGAAGGAGAGAACCCAAACGCAGACGATATGCAGACACTCAAGGTTTAATACGACACAAAACAAAACCCAGAAGGGGGCAAAACAGGACTGGAGAGAGTACACCTTGACTAAGACAAGATGACAAATTAAGACTCTCACTTGATAGGAAACAAACAGCAAAACAAACTCACAATTCTCATTAAACTGGAATCAGATGAAACACCCACAGAGATTAACACACAATGTACCGACACAGCACAGAAGACATAAGGGGATTAAATATGGAACACTAATGACGAGGACAGGTGAAACTGACTAGACAATAAAGACAAGACGAGGGTAACAAGGGGGCGGAGTTACATAACGAGACAACACAAGCCCAAACAACAGATCATGCGCTTGTACACAAAACATGGGTCTGTCATGATCCTGCCACAAGACTAGGAAAAATCAAGGACATGATGGCAGAATCATGACAGATAAAGTCAGAATTGCGTGAAATAAAGTCGCAATTGTGTGTTATAAAGTCAGAATTGCGTGAAATAAAGTCGCAATTGTGTGTTATAAAGTCAGAATTGCGAGAGAAAAAACGAACAATTCTGACTTTTTTTCTCGCAATTGCGACTTTATATCACGCAATTCTGACTTTATATCTCACAATTGTGTATTATAAAGTCATAATTGCGAGATATAAACATGCAATTCTGAGAGAAAAAGTCAGATTTTCAAGTATATTTCTCGCAATTGCGAGTTTATATCTCATAATTCTGACTTTATATCTTGCAATTCTGAAATGAACTGAAATAAAGTCCGAATTGCGAGATGTAAACTCGCAATTGTGAGAGAAAAAGTCGCAATTACCTTTTTTATTTTTCATTCTGTGGCGGAAACAAGCTTCCATAGTATATATATAAGCTGTGACGTAGTTAATCTGATTTGTTTATTTATTTTTGGCTAGTAGAAGTTCTGAATGGCCGGTAACTTAAAAATTTAGTAGCCAAATTAGCCGTGAAAAAGTTTATTTCAAACCCTGGCTGCCAGTGTAAAGGGAAGGACAATAAGAGCATCCGCATGTTCCTGTTCTGATGATACTCTGCTCTCTGCAGGACACGGTCCTGGACATGATCAAGGACGCCATGATCGCCAAGGCGGACGTCTCGAAGGGTTACCTGATCGACGGATACCCTCGAGAAGTCAAACAGGGAGAGGAGTTCGAGAAGAAGGTAGAAGAACTAATCATGTCCCATCATCTGTCATCAACATAGACATTCAGATCTTCATTTACCATCATTAACTCAAAGCCAAAGCCTAAAGCGCTACATTATGTTAGTATTAGAAGTTATACGTTAAATTGATAACTGATGTCTTGTAATAAACCACACAATATGATTGAATATAGCAGAAATTTCACTGCATTTTAGGGTTGAACTTTTTTTTTTTTTTGGCATGTAAAAAATATATACAGTACAATTCAGTTTTTCTTCTTCTTTATAAAAAAGTATTTTTGTCCCGTTTCCAACCCAAATATCTAAAATTTCTTAAATCAAGAAGCATTTACTAGATGAGTAAAATGACATGACAAATTATATCTTGTTTTTTTAAAACAAGCAAAATTATCTGCCGATGGGGTAAGAAAAGTTATCTTGTTTTCCATTTGAATTAAGATTGTTTTCTAAATTCTCCAGAAAACAAGATATAATTTCTTATGTCATTTACTTATCTAATAAATGCTTCTTGATTTAGGAAATTTGAGATATTTGGACTGGAAACAAGACAAAAATACTAAGTAAGAAAAGCATTTGTTTGCAGTGTAGTTCTATCATGAATCTCGTGTGTGTGTGTGTGTGTGTGTGTGTGTGTGTGGCTCAGATCGGCGCTCCGGCTCTGCTGTTGTACATCGATGCGAAGGGCGAGACGATGGTGAAGAGACTCATGAAGCGCGGAGAGACCAGCGGCCGAGCCGACGACAACGAGGAGACCATTAAGAAGAGACTGGATCTGTATTACAAAGCCACCGAACCCGTCATCGCTTTCTACGAGCAGCGCGGCATCGTGAGGAAGGTGACGAGGCGTTACGTTCTCCTGAAACATCATTCAGCAACACTTCTCACTGGCTACGTTTACACGCACAACTTTTGCTTCAATCCGACTGAATTCATTCCGATTGATGAATTTCTACATAATTACGCAATTTCTACATCATTACGCTATTTCTTACATCATTACGCTATTTCTACGTCATTAACCTATTTCTACATCATTGCGCTATTTCTACATCATTACGCTATTTCCACGTCATTACGCTATTTCCACGTCATTACGCTATTTCTACATCAGTACGCTATTTCTACATTACGCTATTTCTACGTCATTACGCTATTTCAACATTATGCTATTTCTACGTCATTACGCTATTTCTACATCATTACGCAATTTCTTACATCATTACGCTATTTCTACGTCATTAACCTATTTCTACATCATTGCGCTATTTCTACATCATTACGCTATTTCCACGTCATTACGCTATTTCCACGTCATTACGCTATTTCTACATCATTATGCTATTTCTACATCATTACGCTATTTCTACATCATTACGCTATTTCTTACATCATTACGCTATTTCTACGTCATTAACCTATTTCTACATCATTGCGCTATTTCTACATCATTACGCTATTTCCACGTCATTACGCTATTTCCACGTCATTACGCTATTTCTACATCATTACGCTATTTCTACATTACGCTATTTCTACGTCATTACGCTATTTCAACATTATGCTATTTCTACGTCATTACGCTATTTCTACGTCATTACGCTATTTCTACATCATTAAGCTATTTCTTACATCATTACGCTATTTCTACTAGGGCTGACTTCTAATAGTCGAGGATTCGACGATTCGATTCGGAGAGGTCTGATTCGACTATGAACCTCATAGTCGAACAGTAGGGAAGTGTTATGTAACCAATAGGGGTGTGACGGTTATCATATAACCATGAGACCGACAGTGTCATTAGAACTCCATAACCGCCAAAACCGTGCTACTAAAATATTTTTTACAAAAAAATTTTATCATAGAGAATGTTTAAATACTAATATCAGCTTACGAGGGAAACGGAGGCGGACTGGCGGAGTTAGTGGTGGTTCGGAGGCTGAGTGCTGGAGATCATTCGGGAGAGGTCTGTGCACCTTCACCGATCAGAACGCGCGCTGACACGGAGAAAGCCTTGTTTATACCAGACGCGTCCGCACGAGCGCGAAGGTGCGCATGGCAAAAAATGACGCGTTGGGTGTGCAAGACCGGCAAGACCCCATTTCGCTTGGCTGTGTGCACGGCTTTTTTTGTAACAGCGCGCGCGACACCGCATCCGAGGATGAACGGCTTCAAGCCGAATCTGCTCGGGCATGTACGTCTCACCGACCGCACCGGCAACCAGTTTGCGCGTCTAAATTGCAAAGTTCATTGCAAAGTTTTTTTGTTAAGGTTTTGTTTACTGTGTGTGATTTTTTTTAAACAAAGCTTTTTTTGTTGTTGTTAAGGATTCATTTAATGGAAAGCACATTCACTTCTCGTTGTCTTGCTGTTCATTTTAAACGTAGAGCGAGTTGTCCTATAAGAGACGAACAGTTATTCAACCGAACGTCTAGCTGCTATCTAAAAAAATAAATAAAAAAAAGGTTCGACTATCAGTCGACTACGGCAAAATCTAACGAATCAGATTCGACTATGAAAATCCTTCGTCGAAAACAGCCCTAATTTCTACGTCATTAACCTATTTCTACATCATTGTGCTATTTCTACATCATTACGCTATTTCCACGTCATTACGCTATTTCCACGTCATTACGCTATTTCTACATCATTACGCTATTTCAACATTACGCTATTTCCACGTCATTACGCTATTTCTACATCATTACGCTATTTCTACATCATTACGCTATTTCCACGTCATTACGCTATTTCTACATCATTACGCTATTTCTACATTACGCTATTTCCACGTCATTACGCTATTTCTACATCATTACGCTATTTCTACATTACGCTATTTCTACGTCATTACGCTATTTCAACATTATGCTATTTCTACGTCATTACGCTATTTCTACATCATTGCCCTATTTCTACATCATTACGCTATTTCTACATCATTGCGCTATTTCTACATCATTACGCTATTTTTACGTCATTACGCTATTTCTACATCATTGCGCTATTTCTACGTCATTACGCTATTTCAACGTCATTACGCTATTTCTACATCATTGCGCTATTTCTACATCATTATGCTATTTCCACGTCATTACGCTATTTCTACATCATTACGCTATTTCTACATCATTACGCTATTTCTACATTACGCTATTTCCACGTCATTACGCTATTTCTACATCATTACGCTATTTCTACATTACGCTATTTCTACGTCATTACGCTATTTCAACATTATGCTATTTCTACGTCATTACGCTATTTCTACATCATTGCCCTATTTCTACATCATTACGCTATTTCTACATCATTGCGCTATTTCTACATCATTACGCTATTTTTACGTCATTACGCTATTTCTACATCATTGCGCTATTTCTACGTCATTACGCTATTTCAACGTCATTACGCTATTTCTACATCATTGCGCTATTTCTACATCATTATGCTATTTCCACGTCATTACGCTATTTCTACATCATTACGCTATTTCTACATTACGCTATTTCTACGTCATTACGCTATTTCAACATTATGCTATTTCTACGTCATTACGCTATTTCTACATCATTGCCCTATTTCTACATCATTACGCTATTTCTACATCATTGCGCTATTTCTACGTCATTACGCTATTTCTACATCATTGCCCTAATTTCTACGTCATTAACCTATTTCTACATCATTGTGCTATTTCTACATCATTACGCTATTTCCACGTCATTACGCTATTTCCACGTCATTACGCTATTTCTACATCATTACGCTATTTCTACATTACGCTATTTCCACGTCATTACGCTATTTCTACATCATTACGCTATTTCTACATTACGCTATTTCTACGTCATTACGCTATTTCAACATTATGCTATTTCTACGTCATTACGCTATTTCTACATCATTGCCCTATTTCTACATCATTACGCTATTTCTACATCATTGCGCTATTTCTACATCATTACGCTATTTTTACGTCATTACGCTATTTCTACATCATTGCGCTATTTCTACGTCATTACGCTATTTCAACGTCATTACGCTATTTCTACATCATTGCGCTATTTCTACATCATTATGCTATTTCCACGTCATTACGCTATTTCTACATCATTACGCTATTTCTACATTACGCTATTTCTACGTCATTACGCTATTTCAACATTATGCTATTTCTACGTCATTACGCTATTTCTACATCATTGCCCTATTTCTACATCATTACGCTATTTCTACATCATTGCGCTATTTCTACATCATTACGCTATTTTTACGTCATTACGCTATTTCTACATCATTGCGCTATTTCTACATCATTACGCTATTTGTACATCATTACGCTGTTTCTACATCATTACGCTATTTCAACATTATGCTGTTTCTACGTCATTACACTATTTCAACATTATGCTATTTCTACGTCATTACGCTATTTGTACATCATTACGCTATTTCTACATCATTACGCTATTTCAACATTATGCTATTTCTACGTCATTACGCTATTTCAACATTACGCTTTTTCTACGTCATTACGCTATTTCAACATTTTGATATTTCTACGTCATTACGCTATTTCTACATCATTACGCCATTTCTACATCATTACGCTATTTCTACGTCATTACGCTATTTCTACATCATTACGCCATTTCTACATCATTACGCCATTTCTACATCATTACGCTATTTCTACGTCATTACGCTATTTCTACATCATTACGCTATTTCTACATCATTACGCTATTTCTACATCATTACGCTATTTCTACGTCATTACGCTATTTCAACATCATTACGCTATTTCTACGTCATTACGCTATTTCAACATTATGCTATTTCTACGTCATTACGCTATTTCAGCATTATGCTATTTCTACGTCATTACGCTATTTCTACGTCATTACGGTATTTCAACATTATGCTATTTCTACGTCATTACGCTATTTCAGCATTATGCTATTTCTACGTCATTACGCTATTTCAACGTCATTACGCTATTTCTACATCATTACGCTATTTCTACATCATTACGCTATTTCTACATCATTACGCTATTTCTACATCATTACGCTATTTCAACATTACGCTATTTCAACATTATGCTATTTCTACATCATTACGCTATTTCAACATTACTCTATTTCAACATTACGCTATTTCCACGTCATTGCACATGGGTATTCCTTTCAGTTTCGGTTTTCAATCCGATCAAGTGTTTACATGTTCTCTCGATCGGATTTATAAAAGGAATAAACCGACCCTTTCAATCCGATCGAAATGTCATTGGTATCGAGCTCAGTCAGACCGAGTAAGGCGTTTACATGAAGGCTTTTCCTTGCGATTGAGCCGTCAATGCTAGCGGATTATCAGGTTGCATGTAAGCGTAGCCATTGCTCGTCTGTTAGTCGTCCTCTGTTTAACCCACTGAATGTTTCTCTCTCCTCCTCCAGATAAACTCTGAGCTGCCGGTGGACGAGGTATTTGCAATTGTTGAAAAAGCTATTGATGAGCTGAAGTAAAAAGCACTTGACGACAAACCCTGGTTTCTTTTGCATTTTTTCTCATATATACGTCTTTATAGAGCCTAGTATATACTCTCTTCAAACTACAGAAGGATTTAAAAACCTTCAGACTCGACATCCAGAAGTGTGTGTGTGTGCATTCATTGGTCAAACACACCGATCCAGACTTTAATCAAGCAAACCTTCACAAGTTCTCGTTCTTTAGTGCACAAGATTGAAAAACATCTCTACGCTCCTTGATTGTGATTGGTTGAGCCTGTTCCGGAAGTAAAAACCCCATAAGAACCTATAAACCACTTATACACCTTTAAAGGGGTGGTTGATTATGATGACACTCTTTTAACTTTAGTTAGTGTGTAATGTTGCTGTTTCATCATAAACAACATCTGCAAAGTTACAACGCTCAAAGTTCATAGAGACACTTCTTCTTACGTTTTTACTTGAATGTAGATTAATATTTGATTCTTTCAATAACATGCATAACCCAGCAGTCTGAGTATTATTTTAGTATCATAGTTTTAATTCATATTTTGAGTTAGTTTTTTATTTTTATTCTTTCCTTTTTCCTTTTAATTTTAGTTAAAGCTTTAATCAGTTTGATGTATATATTTTTTATTTTCACACACACACACAAACACACACACATTTATATATATATATATATATATATATATATATATATATATATATATATATATATATATATATATATATATATAGTTTTTAAATATTTAACTGAAAGGCTACTTTTTTCCTTCAGTTAAAGTTTATTCTATTTCAAGTAATGAAAAGTCCCCCTGTGGGGAAAATCCAGCGTTTAATGTTGTTTATGTGTCTATGTGGTGTTTAATACGCTTTAAGACACACCGTGTGTAAGTTCATAAGTCGACAGCATTGCTGAGTATTTCCTGCTTAAAACTGCAGTGAACCAAAGACAGTCTCACAAACACGGTTTGAAATCGCTGGTGTTTCTGACGTCACAAACGACCTTGTAACCAATCAGATCAACGTGTGATCGTCAACCAGTGGATCTCTGAGCTGAGTGAGTGAGTGGAGGCGGGGCTCATTTGCATATTCATAGAACCACGCATACTAAATGAGGCGAGTGTGTCGAGTTACATTCATGATATTTTAAGGCATTTTTAAAGGGAAAAAATATTTAAATATGTGATTTTGGTGATCAAAGCTGAGTTTTAAGGGATAAATGATTGACTACAGGGGGACTTGAATGGTTTTAGCTGTACTTAACTATTATAACAGCTGCTCTGGTGTCAGCACTGCTCTCTAGTGGACAGAACTGCTCACTGAACTGCACAAGATCATGGTAATAATGATAATGAGACCCAAAGGTGTCCAAACAACACAGACACGGTCAGGATGTTTCCTGGTGTTTCAGACTCACGGGTTCTTCTGAAAGCACAGGATCCAGATGCTTACTTCCAACGCTGGAACATCACTGGATCCTCTCTCTCTCTCTCACACACACACACTCTCACTCTCTCTCTCTCTCTCTCGCACGCTTCCCGTGAACAGAACAACACTTCTCCAGGTTTCCTCAGAGGAACACTCGTCTGAAGAGGAAGAAGAAGAGAATGTGTCCTGAAGAACAAACGTCAGGTTATGTGTGGAATGTCACACACTCGCAGACGCATACCTGAAAACATCCTGGAAGGAAGTGTGTGTGTGTGTGTGTGTGTGTGAGACTTAATTTGAGGAGTGTGTGTGTGTGTGCGTGCGTGCGTATGTGTGTGTGTGTGTGAGAAAGGCTTAATTTGAGGAATGTGTGTGTGTGAATGTGTGTGTGTGTGTGTGTGCGTTTGTTTTGTGTCTGTGTGTGTGTGAATGAGAGTTTGCGTTTGTGTGTGTGTTTGTGTCAGATTCAACTTCACATTTATTTATAGAGCTTTTCACAATGCATATTGTTTCAAAGCAGCTTTACAAACAATTTATAAAAACAGAAAAGCACATGTAAAATAAGTAGCGTAGCTGCTGTTCATAACAGTAGGCCTATGCAAAGATAATCATGTGCATTTTGATTTGATTTAACTGGAGTACAATGAGATGCATTATATTTAATATTTAGTATTTTATTCTGTATTTTATGATCTATAGTGTCGAACGCTATGATCAAGTAAAACTAATGTTGAAATACATCCGCAACATCACACTGCATGAAAGATGCAGCTTGTTATTAGTTCTGTTGGAAAAAATGTGTCACCATTTCCAAATACTTTTCATAAACAAGATTTAACATTTTAAACAATGAAACATGGTTCAAACATAATCACGTCGGATGATTTTTCGAGGGGGCCTTTATTTATGCATCCTTACTCAAAAATGCTAAAAACTGAAAATCAAATCTATTTGTCTCAAAAAATGTACAGTATGCGATAATTTCTTTTCAATTGCATTCTGGCTCTGCATGCAAAGGCCGGTCAAGAAAACTGCGTTTACATACAAATATTGGCAACACTTTAGAATAATGATCCGTCATTAATAAGTAATTATGCAGGAAATAATGAGTAGAACTACATTAACACTTCAGCTATACCATTAACTAATATGAAAACAAGCTTAACTAATCAGTAGGCTAATATCTAATCTACTAAAATAGGTCCTTATCATCAATAGTTACTTAATGAGATTGGCATCATTAAGAACTTTTGAGAAATTATATAAGAATTACTAATATAAAGAATTACTTATAAAGAATTTCTAATTAATTACTAATCACAACATTAACGTGTCTGAGACGTAATCAGTCATCATTTTTACTCTGAATATAGTCATAAAATGCATCACTAATTACTCTACAAGGACTACTAGTGATCTGACTGGAACATTATTTTAAAGTGAATAAGGTGTTCACTTAAAATAAATGTATTATTTAAAATAATGGTCTACATCACTAGTAGTTCCTGCATAGAGACTATGTAACACCTGTGTAATTAGTGATGCATTTTATGACTATATTCAGAGTAAAAATTATAACTGATTATGTCTCAGACACACGATAATGTTCTTTATAATTTTATACAGTCCAGTTAATAGTTATTAATGATGCTAATCTCAAGTAATTATTGATTACCTTATAAGGAACTACTTCCTAAATTTGATATTACTTACTGATTAGTTAAGCTTGTTTCTATATTAGTTAATAGTAGTAGCTGAAGTGTTAATGTAGGTAACATTACTCATAGTGCTGTGTGTAACTCATTACAAGTAACTTGAGTTACGTAATCAAATTACTTTTCAAGTAACTAGTAAAGTAACACAGTACCTTTTCAATTTACAACAAAATATCTTTTTAAAAATCTTTTTATCTTTTTTTAAATAACTTACTTTTTCAAATAAGTAATGTTAGTTACTTTTTCACATTTATTGACTGACAGCTCTCCTGTCCCCATGTTGAGAGAAATAAAATGAGGTGTGTGTGCGTGCGTGTGTGTGTGAACATGATGGTTATTTTAGACTAAATCTGGACATGCATTTACTCGTCTCACTTGCACGAAAACATTCAGTATTCCTCAAAATTAATAAAAAGAGTAAAATGCAATCTCAGAATTTTACGCCAAACTTTTATAATTAACTTTATTAAATTACACAAATATACTTTCTGTATTTAATCTCACTTTATTAACCAATGTCTTTGCTGCTGACCTTCAATGATCTAATTCAACCATACTAATAAGCAAAAATGATTTTAGATTAGATTTAGAAATAAGAGTTGTAACAGAGCCAGCGTGTGCCAACTGCCACAAAGAGGCCTCAAAGCAGATGGGAAAAAAAATGCTTCATATGTTCTTCCCAGCTTTGGCTGAAGATTATGATGTCGTCAAGGTACGCTGCAGCATAGTCCTCCGTACCATGGAGGATTTTATCCATCATCCTTTGAAATGTTGCCGCGGCCCCATGGAGTCCGAAAGGAAGAACTCGGAACTGGAAGTGGCCAAAGGGAGTTCTGAAGGCAGTAAGCTCCTTACATGCTGGCTTCAGCGGTACCTGCCAGTATCCCTTGCAGAGATCCAGCGTACTCAGGTACTTCGCCCTTCCCAGCCTCTCCACCAGTTCATCCACCCGTGGCATTGTATAAGGATCAAATTTACTAACGCTGTTCAGCTTCCTGAAGTCTAAGCAGAACCGCAGGGTACCATCTTTCTTCGGCACCAGCACTATGGGACTACTCCATTCACTTGACGATGGCTCAATAACACCCAGTTGTTTCATGGTCTGTAATTCTTCTTTCATAACAGATAGAAGTTTATCTGGGACCCGATACACCGACTGACGGACAGGTTTAGGGTCCTTGAGGATGATAGAATGTTCGACCAAGCCTGTTCTGCCAGGGGTATCCATGAAGAGCTGTTCAGGTATACATTCCCATAGTTGACGTCTCTGTTCTTCACTCAGGTGCTGCAAATTCAATTTGCTGTCACCGCGACAGGTCGGTAAATACTGTTCTTCTACTTCCTCTTCACCCTCTATGGCTCTCACCAGCATAGCAATGTCATTGCTCTCCTCTGTTTGGCCTGGAGTTCGATGCGTATGCCATTTTTTCAGCATATTCACATGAAATGTTTGCAGAGGCTGGTTTCTTGAGGGAATTTCGATCTTATAGGTCACCGGACCTACCTTCTGCTTTATCTGGTATGGGCCCTGCCACTTCGCTAACAGCTTATTGTCGGAGGTTGGAAGTAACAACAGGACTTAGTCCCCTGGTTTGAAACTTCGTGATCTAGCCGTCTTGTCGTACCAGTGTTTCTGTTGTACTTGGGACCTTAACAGGTTTTCTCGTGCCAAGGCAGTACTCTGCTGAAGTTTCTTCCTCATCTTCATCACGTAAGTGAGGACGTTCGTTCTCTTTGGGTTGTCTGTCACCTCCCAGCTCTCTTTCAGGACATCTAGAGGACCTCTTACTTGGTGGGCGTATAGCAATTCAAACGGAGAGAATCCTGTAGAAGCCTGGGGTACTTCACGGTAGGTGAAAAGAAGGTATGGCAGCCATTTATCCCAGTCTTTGCCAGAGTCTGAAACAAACTTTTTTAACATACTCTTTAGAGTCTGATTGAACCTTTCAACAAGGCCATCAGTCTGAGGGTGATGTGGGGTTATTCGTACTCTCTTAACGCCCAATAGCTGATAAACTTGTTGTAGTGTGCGACTCATAAAGTTAGTGCCCTGGTCTGTCAGAACCTCTTTTGGTATGCCTACTTGCGAAAAGAATTTCAACAAGGCTGAAGCTACCTGCTTAGCAGTAACATCTCTCAAGGGATATGCTTCAGGGTATCTCGTAGCATAATCTGAGATTACTAGAATAAATCGGTTTCCTGTCTGGCTTCTCTCAACTGGTCCAACAATATCTACCCCTATTCTCTCAAAAGGTGCATCAATCACAGGCAAAGGGATTAGTGGTGCATATGCAGGAGTCCGACCAGTAGTGAGTTGGCATTCAGGGCATTTTTGGCAGTATTCTTTAATGTCTGTGTACATTCTAGGGCAATAAAATCTTTTAGAGATTCTCCAACATGTCTTTGCGAACCCTAAATGACCTGACCATGGAATGGAATGACCTAACTGTAACACCTCACTCCTTTGTGCATTAGGTACAACAAGTCGAAGATCTCCTTCTCTCGTCTGCTTATACAGTAGTTCATGTTTCAACACAGAAGCATCTTCAAGTAAAACATCAGCGTCTTTCTTCTGCCTAACCTGGTCAAAACATGTGGCTAGGGTTGTGTCCTCCCTCTGCAGCTGGGCTAGACCATTCGGAATCACGATGTCTGACTCACATAACTCAGGTTCAGCAATATCCTCGTTAATCTGCTCTGATGTATCCATCAAGTCCTTTACCCAATCTCTACGCTGTCGCAACCTGTTGTCTTCGGTTGGTCCTGCCTCAGTCTCAATATCAGCTGAACAAAAAGGCAAGGTTTGTAAGGGATCATTTGGGTCTGGGTTGCTTGTTGTCTGCACTGCCTGCTTTGACTGAGCCCTTGTCACTACCCCACACCACTCTGTGTCCTGCAGCAATTCAGCCAACACTGGCATATCTGTGCCAAGCAGGATGGGATAGGGAAGAGTCTCAGTAATTCCAACTTTCATCAGATAAGACTGATTCAATACTTCAATATACACTTCCGCAGTAGGCAGTGGAGTTTTGTCCCCATGCACACAACAAACAGTAACAGTCTCCGTGTCGCTCCAGTCTGGTCTGGGAACATATCTGCTCTGCACTAGCGTATATTTACATCCAGTATCTACTAAGGCCAAAACTAGTCTACCATTTAACAAGACAGATCTAATAGGCTGTGAGTTGCATTTCATGGGGGATGACTGAACTGAATGAGGAACATAACAAAGGCTTGCCTGCTTGGGTTTCTTTAAGGGGCAAAGTTGTATGCCCTGGTTGACCACAATGATAACAGACAACATCTTCCTTAACTACACTCTGCGAAGTTACCTGCGGAGTTGTGGTTTTACTTTGTGTGTGTCTTAGGATTCTATCTTGAGAGTTTGAACCGCCCCCAAATCCCTCAGACTTACCTCTGGCCGAAGGGAGGATTCCTGCATAGCGGAAGTTTCCTTCTCCTTTCCGGGCTGTGATATATGCCTCCGCCAGTCTGGCAGCCTCAGCAGCAGTCGTTGGATCTCGCTCCTTGACCCAGGTCCTCAAGTCTGGATACAAGACTCGTAGGAACTGTTCCAGAACCAGGGTCTCCATAATATCCTCTTTAGTGCTGCTGGAGTAGCGCACCCACTTGCAAAACAGGTCCTTCAGTCTGATGTAAAGCTCCTGTGGCGACTCATCGAAAGGGGTATTTAGGTTACGGAACCTCAGTCTATAAGTCTCAGCATTGATTTCATACTTTTTCAATATTGCTCTCTTAACAACATCATAGTCTTGTGTATGCGAAGGGTCCATTGCAACAAACGCAGACCTGGCCTTACCAGTTAGCAATGGTATGAGGTGAATGGCCCATTCTTGTTTAGGCCACTGGTACACCTCTGCCAGTCTCTCAAATGTCAGCAAATAGTGCTCAATATTGTCAGAGTCCTCCAGTCTCGCAAGCCGTGGCTCACGGTCTATCACCCTTGGTGCTTGTCTGTCGAAAACTGCTCCACGACCGATATGTTCAATGTCAAGTTGCATCTGCGTGACATGGTGACTGAGCACTTTAAAATTTTGTTCTCGTCGGGCTGTCTCTCTCTCTTGACGTTCATCTCTACCCTTTTGATATTCCATAAAGGACTTGAACATCTGTGCCAGAGCAGTAACTGCAGTATCAGCTCCAGCCCCAAAATCAATCGTAGACTGCACTCCTTCATCTGGATCTTCCTCGACTTCACTCTGGTCCCCATCTGGCCTTGTGCTTTGATCAGGCTGCTTTCTTGTCTTTGGTGGCATTGCAAAAAAAACACACAAGAATGTCCACGTCACCTCAGCGGTACATCCCACTTCTGACACCAACTGTAACAGAGCCAGAGGTGTGCCAACTGCCACAAAGAGGCCTCAAAGATGTTACTAACAGTAGCAGCACCACTGCTCTGTATGTACCGGCAGATGAAAAAAAAAAAAGTGACGTGATGATGAGGTTAAAAAGTTCAGTGTTTAATCCAATAAGTGCAACTGGTATTTACAGTGAAAATCCATAAAAAAAAATCTAAACAAAACAAAAATAAATACAATAAACTGTTCAAAGTTATTTGCAAACAAAATTTGGCTACACCAGTAATTTGGCCCAAAAACAGAGCAAAAAACTCCCAAACACTCACTCTACGAGCCTCCTAACCACACTGAGGCGCCTTCTTAAAAAGGCTAAGCCCCTCCTATTTGGACCAAACCATTTGGTAATTAAAGATAATTAAGACATTAAAGAAGACAAAATCAAAATAGATTTAACAGTAACAAACCGATAAACAGTCAGAATAATATAAAAATATATAAACATTGAAAACAAAACAACTCAATTAATTATTAATGTTGAACAACGTTTAACAAAGAATCAAACAGAACTCCAATTTCCCCCTCACACATGACAGCAATTAACTGTGCCTATTGGCGGGAAAGAGGCATTCAAAATGGTGGCAGTTACTGTGACCGGGTTTCGTCTGTTTGGTAAAGTAAAATGTTCCTGTACGTGAGTATGACAATTTATTATTATGTAAGTGGTTAATTGAAATCAATAAACTTATAACATGGTTACCGGTCTTGTTTGAGTTCTTAACAATACATAAATCAACAAAGAGACATGAAAGCTTTAGCTTAAGTTCTGTCAGGAAGACTCAATCAGCGCGTCATGTATTACCTCATTTCTATCCAATCAGGTGCTAACAGTCACAGTATAAAAGATTGGTACTTACACTTGTCTGAGTTCGCAGATGCTGACGCTGCCATTCACCTCCATCCTTCCCAACCACCACCAAGATGGTACCTTCCCCTTCATCCTCCCCATCACCACCACCAGGATGGTCCCTTCCTTACCTCCAGGGGGTCGGCTGCACCCCCGCCTTCATCTCAGGCGGGACATTCAGATTCGGCTAACCTCGCTTTGCTCGCTAAGGACGGGGCCTACGCCAAAGAACTCATAAATTTATGCTTGCTGAGCTGTCAATAAATTTATACAGCTTTTCAATTGATCTCCCGAGTCTTTCTGGTAGAAATTAATAACTCAGTAAATGGAAAAAGGGCATGGTGAAGACAGGTACAACAGGAAACAATCCACAATAATTGACACACCTATGTCTGCCTTAACTGATGTTAAAATATGCGCAAAACAGATAGTGTGTTAGGATGTTAGTGTGAAAAGTGTCTGTATGTATGCATTTTCTCAGTCCAGCGTCATAATAAGAGTCTTCTCCAAAATAAGAGTCTCTAGTCACAGAACCTCACTGTGACAAGAGTGTTTAACTTCTCCTGTATTATGTTCTTTGTTCTACTGTACACTACTGTACTCTACCTCTACTGTACTCTAATGTACACTACTCTACCTCTACTGTATGTTACCTCTACTGTACTCTACTGTACACTACTCTACCTCTACTGTATTCTACTGTACACTACTCTACCTCTACTGTATTCTACTGTGCACTACTCTATCTCTACTGTATTCTACTGTACACTACTCTATCTCTACTGTACTCTACTGTACACTACTCTACCTCTACACTACTGTACTCTACCTCTACTGTACACCACTGTACTCTACCACTACACTACTGTACTCTACCTCTACTGTACTCTACTGTACTCTACCTCTACTGTACTCTACTGTACACTACTCTACCTCTACTGTATTATACTGTACACTACTCTATCTCTACTGTACTCTACTGTACACTACTCTACCTCTACACTACTGTACTCTACCTCTACACTACTGTACTCTACCTCTACTGTACACCACTGTACTCTACCACTACACTACTGTACTCTACCTCTACTGTACTCTACTGTACTCTACCTCTACTGTACACTACTGTACACCACTGTACTCTAACTCTACTGTACACCACTGTACTCTACCTCTACTGTACTCTACCTCTACTGTACTCTACTGTACACCACTGTACTCTACCTCTACTGTACTCTACCTCTACTGTACTCTACTGTACACCACTGTACTCTACCTCTACTGTACTCTACCTCTACTGTACTCTACTGTACACCACTGTACTCTACCTCTACTGTACTCTACCTCTACTGTACTCTACTGTACACCACTGTACTCTACCTCTACTGTACACTACTCTACCTCTACTGTACTCTACTGTACACTACCTCTACTGTACACTACTGTACTCTACCTCTACTGTACTCTACTGTACACCACTGTACTCTACCTCTACTGTACACTACTCTACCTCTACTGCACTCTACTGTACACTACCTCTACTGTACACTACTGTACTCTACATCTACTGTACTCTACTGTACACCACTGTACTCTACCTCTACTGTACACTACTCTACCTCTACTGTACTCTACTGTACACTACTCTACCTCTACTGTACTCTACTGTACACTACTCTAACTATACTGTACTCTACCTCTACTGCACTATACTGTACACTACTCTACCTCTACTGTACTCTAATGTACACTACTCTACCTCTACTGTACTCTACTGTACACAACTCTACATCTACTGTACTCTACCTCTACTGTACACTACTCTACCTCTACTGTACTATACTGTACACTACTGTGCTATACTGTACTCTACCTCTACTGTACGCTACCTTTACAGTACTCTACTGTACTCTACTGTACTCTACTGTACACTACTGTACTCTACCTCTACTTTACACCACGCTACCTCTACTGTACTCTACCTCTACTTTACACCACTCTACCTCTACTGTACTCTACCTCTACTGTACTCTACTGTACTCCACTGCACTCTGCCTCTACTGTACTCTACCTCTACTGTGCTCTACTGTACACTACTGTACTCTACTGTACACTACTGTACTCTACTGTACACTACCTGTACTGTACACTACTGTATACTACTGTACTCTACCTCTACTGTACTCTACCTCTACTGAACTCTACTGTACACTACTGTACTCTACTGTACACTACCTCTACTGTACACTACTGTATACTACTGTACTCTACCTCTACTGTACTCTACCTCTACTGTGAACTACTCTACCTCTACTGTACTCTACCTGTACTGTACACTACTGTATACTACTGTACTCTACCTCTACTGAACTCTACTGTACACTACTGTACTCTACTGTACTCTACCTGTACTGTACACTACTGTATACTACTGTACTCTACCTCTA